>DWJN01000616.1:0-22465 GCA_018248895.1 Carystus phorcus
CTTCCTCGACACCCTGGTATGTCGGCATACGATTGAGGTCTGTATCCTAGGCCGCACCAATGTGGCTACAATTCAACAATTTATTACATACTACGTTTCTCACTCATTCTGAACGGTAGAACACAGGTAAGACATGGTTGTCCATAATGCCCAATGTACTCCACACAAACTATAGACCGCAACTATGGATTTATGGTCTCTGCTACACAATATCCTTCTACAGAACAAAATAAAACTAGGGTTTTTACTGAAAATATACGAAGCCTCTGAACTCATCAATTGTTTATTTTCTGCGCGGGACTTCCACTGAGCTATTTGTCGTAAAAAATAGGAGCCTAATGAAAGTGGCTCGGTCTAGTTGCGAAATTAGCTGGAAGTGACGACTAGTTTTTATAGGCTGCGCGTAAATTGGACCCAATGTAACACGAACAACAGAATCTTTTTATACTATTCTTTGTATTCTGTTGTAAGAAGTTATGTACCATTATTATGGACTAATGCTGCGTTTTCTTTTTAACAGAATAATGTACAAAATAACTACGAAATCGTTATAAAACGTCGTAAAACTTGCTTAAAAATGGTGCTAACATAATAATATATTAATAAGTACAAGTAAAACGTTTATTCAAATAGAATCATTGATGAAATATTTTGTATTACACTATAATACAATCAATAAACAGATATGTATAGATTTTGTGGGAAAAGGTCGTTCAACCAAGAAACAAAACTATAGACAATACACTAGTATACAAAAAGCGAAACATTTCAATGAAGACGTCATGAAGTAGTCACAGACAAGGGTAGTACATAGGATGAGATACACGTACACAGGGCTGTGTTCGAACGCGGGCCGGAACGGAGCTCGCTCACAGAAAGGAATAAAATTCCGGGAACGAACTTTGTCTTGTCCCATCATTCCCGGAGCCGTTCGTAGCTCGTTATCCGTTCCGCTGCGACATACAATGCAGAACTACTGCAATTAGTGTAGCTGATATTTTTTATTGCGCCACCGCCATCCTTTATGAATTTACTTTTGTCTTAATGAAACGAGAGTACTTTGAATACTTAGCGTAGCTTGGCTGCACTAGTGTCGATCAAAGTAGAAATCCAATAAGAGTACCTCTGAGCTTGTATATCAATTCCCCCAAGTACCTACTAATAGCAGATAGGTACGTTTTGTAAACATGGGGAGTGTAATCGTAGTACCCTTAGTACTGTTTAAGTAACATTTCCTGCACGTACTCGTAGTTCCTGGAACGAACAAATAGTTCCCGCAGTCTTAGAACAAAGGGTCCTTTCAACTCCTTTGAAGCAAGGTTATAATACCCCTAAACAATTATCTCTCGATCAGCATATTTGCAAATATTGTCGTCCTAAGCTATGATGCTTTCATCTTATTACACTTGAGCCCGAAAAATCCTTTGATCTATGTAAACATGTGTTATTCTTTTATATTTTATCAAGATAGTATTGCTTTATAAACTTTATAAGCCAGTTGACTACTTATTTATGACGATAAAGCATTCGCTATCGCAACTGTGGCCTGCAATCAACACTTCGAGGAAACCGCAACCACACGCCTCAAGAATATCTTCATAATCTGACAACAGGGCGACCTGACGGTTTACCTTCGCCAACACGCTTTGCTCAGATAAAATGTAAATTACTTGTTATCTTTATACATATCATTCTACTGTTCCTGTTTGTTTCTGTTTACTAGTCGGAGTAATTTTGATGATTTTTTTTTGTATGTCTTTAAGTGGATTCGAGAATGATTTAGATTCACAATTGGATTCCATTAAAATGTATTTATCAATTTATGTTTTAAGATCTGCCGAATCTGTTAGTTATGTTATTAAAATGAGTTATTAAAATGATGGTCGTTGCTTAGTATTCTAAGGTGAAAGTACTCACTGCTGATCTTGTGCTGCATATGTGTTGTGATTTAAGAGTTATTGTATTTCATGGATTTTTACGTACGATATGTTACTTAGTGGGTGATTCGAATATGGGCAACTCTGATGTTTAACGCCTCATATGACCAAAACAAGTTAATAACATTTTATATATGGATACGGCAGGGCGTAAACTGGGTTCAGCCCTGGGTCCTTGAGTCAAATTCCGTCCAAGCCCAGGAAATTACAACAGTTCTTATGGTGGGTTATTCAGGTTACACCACATCAGGGGAGATTCGTTTTCACTTCCAATATCGCTTAACTAAAAAAAATACATTAGTCTCAAATCGTTCTGATTTATAACGCAGATTAAAAGTTCGAGATTCTATAAAAGATTTAAATGATTTTCGTTCGGGACATTAGGAGATAGGTCAAGATCAAGATAAATTAAATTGAGTTTCGCGTTTCTGTGTACTCGGCCAACTGTCAAACATTTGAATTTTAATCATGAAACTGTAACTGTAACCAGTTTTCTATTTAAAGGTGAAATTTAAGCTACAGTTATAGGAACCACCACTTACTTGGCACTAATGCCTTGAAACACATTAATTAGGTCAAGTATATTCACGTTATAAATTTATGACATAGAAAGCAAATTAGGATTCGTTGATCATGAACTTGAAAAAGGTTTTTTTATTCTTAATTCAAATTTGATCTAACAAGTGTCAACTTGTTTCGTCCAGTGAGTCAAAAAAAATGAAAAGAAGAATGATTTAGTAATTACTAACTAAAATTTAAATTGATCCTAAAAGGGTTCAATTTTTAAAGGATGCTCGAAAGACCTGGGTAAGTATAATTAGCAATGCGAGAAACGAAGTTGTTTAACTAAGTTGCCTTAAATATGCGTTAATGTCATATACAGGTACCAAAAAAATCCATTAATACGGGATGACGAATGTTTTCCCACTCACCATAATCAACAATCATAAAGAGTCGTGATAAAATGTAGATACAATTCTTGTACTTTTGCCTCACTATAACTACTTATAACTTTGCCTCAGCGGAACACTACATTTAATGGGTTAAGTGTAATGACCATTAATTAAGTCGGGTATCCTCTTCTTCAGCTAACTACGGCAGAATATTATGCTGTGTAAAACATTTAATTGGACTCGATAAGTGGATGAGTTTCATATTTAAGGGTTTTTGTATTAGTATCTGTTGAATATGGTTTATAATTATATGGATTTAGAAGGAATTTCTTCAGCTAAGTGTCGTCTATTTTGAATTCGGTGTTAAACACATCTAGGGAACATTCTAGGACTGACTTTTCTCTTGAGGTAAATTCCCAAAAATATTTAACAATTTCAATATTTAACTTATATTTTTAATGTGCAATAAAGTGAATCCATAAAATTCACTTTCGATTTCAAAATTTTGAAACTTTCACCGAAGTCATAACTAATCTTTCAATCCGAATATAAACATGACATCGTTGCTTAATGGAGCGAATAAGCGTCAATTGATCCCCGACGAACTAGACACGTGAGTTCATAAAAGTGGTATTTAAAATAGCATCGACTGTCGACATCGCATCGCCGCTTTGGCTATTGTGATGCGGTGCGCGTATTGGACCAATGTGCGAGAAAATAAACGAAGTTCGCGTTTATCGCACAGCTGCAAACTACTACTGGCTAGTATTGCCAACTTCTAAATTTGGTCAGGACACAGTAATGTGGACAAAAATGCTTTGTAAAAGGACATGTTTGGGACACGTCTGGGTGGAACCGGTGAAATGCTTGTTCAAGTTAATAGTATGGAAATATATTTTTAAGGGATATTATACTAAAAGTATGTCATTTAAATGGTTGTATGGCTATAATAGCTTTGGAGATGAGTGTGTATATAAATAGTAAATATGATTTGCTATAATAAAGATGTACAGAATTTGGAATCTCCAAATTAATTGTTGTTCATTGGTTAATATAATATGTCGATAAACTTTTAGTCACAAGTGTATTGAAACAACCACGATTTTATGTAATTATATTATTTTAGTGCAAAAACTGCTTTATTTATATTGTAATAAAACGTGCTCTCAAAGTCTGTGGTGCTACGGTATGCCGGGCGACCGTTACAATGTTAGGATAGCAATGTGCAGAAAATAAACAAAGCATGCGTTTATCGTGCACTTGCACAGGCGACAGACTGCTAACTATTGTTATTAAGACCGTAATACAGAAATATGGTTCCATAAGAGGAAGAGAGATACGTTTAATTGAAACCGTCTAAGGGAACTGGACAAAACAAAGTTATTGAATCTCGTATAGAATGGTACCTACGGCAGATTTTAAATACAACCTCAAAAAACTTCTCGATTTAATCATAAGTATATTATATTGCGTTTGTTTAACAAAAGTTTATTACAAGCACTACTGTGTACTGCTATGTTTATAATAAACTAGCTGACCCCAGCAAACGTTGTATTGCCATATGAATTATTATTTTAGGACTATTTTGATAAAAATGGTTATAGTGGGTTAACCTTAAAAGCTAGACATATGCTATCGCGGACTTTTATTTAGAACTTTTAAAAGTGGAACAATATTGTAATACATGATTTTTGAGTAACTTTCACCGTTTACTCAGCGCACGCAAGGAAAGCTCTAAATATTGTCGTATACGCAATATTTTTTATTGCTGCTCCGCTCCTAATTACCTTGGCGTGATGGTTTATAGCCTTTCTCCATAAATGGACTATTTTACACTAAAATAATTTTTCAAATCGGTTCAGTAGTTCCTGAGATTAGCGCGTTCAAACAATCAATCAAATAAACAGACTCTTCAGCTTTATTTTATTAGTATAGATACATAGATATAATTGTTATCATGCTATATATATATATTTTTAATAATTTTAGTAAACCTACAATCCTAGGAAATAAAATTAGCTGGCGATCATATAAAACGGTGGATTTGTTGAAACGCAGTCCCTGTGGCGAGATGTATGTCGTACAATTCTCACCAGTGCATTGTACTGTTTCTGATATGAACTTTAGAGTGTGTTATCTTGATAGTTAAACTTGCTAGTGTTTTAATTACTTGCTTTCTGTGTGAAAGGAATTAGGACGGTATAAAATCGCTGATGTCTTTATATTATGTTAATTCCATTCTATAGATATAATAAAAATGAAAGTTGCACCTGCCTGTACGTCGAATATATTTACAATATTTTGTTTGGGGGCTTTGAATAAGTAGGGAGATTTAATGGTGATGTCAAGCCAATATCAAGTAATAACAGCTAATATGAAGTACGAGTATATGTTAGTCTAATTTTAAATTATGACGGCTGTGGCTGGTCAAAAAACATATGTTGGGGAAATTTCTTAAAAACATGTTTAGGTAAATATGCTAAACGTACGTCGTGGTGGATAACATTCAGTTTTATAAATCATCAGTAATTTAGTATAAAGAAAGTTTAGTAACGATACACTACGCAAAGGGACTTTACGTTTTAATTAAGATTCAGTAACAGTTATGTTAGTTGAAGAATGATAATATTATAAAGTAATTTATTGTGCGCGAAGTTTCAAGGATTGCTGGACTGGAGCCGATTAACCTCACTTTGAAAAGTGTTTTGTGTTATGGATAAATTATTATTAGGTTTATTATGTATAGAATATTATTTATTATATTAACTAGCTGGACTAGACAGACTTCGTCCTTAGAAGTATGAGCTTACCAAAACGATCCTTCACCAATCCGTACTGGAGCAACGTGATGGAGAAACCTGTGCCTAGTAGTGGGCCATTCAGTAGGTTGAAGGCAGAACGATCACTGCATAGCCAGTTTCAAGTAAATCGGGCAAAACTTATTTTATTCATATTAACTTGTCCTACTTTGAGTGATGAACTTCCAAAAATTATTTCTTAGTGATTCAACACCATATACTCGTAAGAGCCACTACAGGCTGTGCAGTTTGTTACAGATCTTTATTCCACAGATATTTTATAATGATTAGAAGCTATTAACTTATGTGTCTGGACTAGAAGCTAAATTTTATTTAAATATTATTATGTTATTATTTGAATTTAAGTAAATTTAAATTACCTACGTATATAAAATTTGACAAAACTCTTAGATTACCTATGTTTTAGGTACTTGTAAAACTAGGAGTGAATGACATCGGTTTTTATACGATCCTTACAACTGTATTTATTTATGCAAAAAGTAAAACAATGAGTTTGTCATTATTATCAATGATGAAACATTCAACGGCTCGTAAATTGATTTTGTTATCGCTCATCCTTTTGTGATCTGTTCAATGATTGACATAATCTTATCACGTACTAGAACATAACTGTTTATCGTTGTTTGACCAATTACGGTCGAGTGGTTGGAGCAATTTGGATAAAGTTTCGTATTGACGTTACGGTCAGAGTAGAAGTACGTGTGTTACGTACTTAATAATTAATTAACACAGTACTGCCAATTACGCAGAGTGAAGGGTAAAGATAGTTAAGAGTCGAGCGCGTTTCAAAGATCTTTTAGCAGTAAGATTCAAAATTATACGGTTTCTTAGAACTAAATGTCAAGGGTAAGTGGTTAAAAGGGTATAGTTAGCAATGTGTGGCTGAATCATGCCGATAATGTTCGTTGGCAACTTTTATTTAGATAAGTATTGTAGCAGTGATAATGTAAAGTAACAAATGAGATGGTTTTAAAGTAACAACTCAATATAAAACTTATACCTACGATCAAATGCAGTGTTCTGGCGAAGGCTTTATTATATAGTAACGCCTGGAAAAACTTAATAGCAATTGTTTTGGGTGTCGGTGCAATGGTACCGGTTTCTAGTGTTAAAGATTTGATTCTCATATTTAAATCTACTTTACAGTGTTTTAGTGTCCAAAAATCGTTCACTTGAGAGATCTCCGGAGAAATTTCTATTTGGCAGGTCTAAAAATCTGCTGTCGGGTACTATGAATTATATTGCTTTAATATCTTAATCGTGAGAGATGACTGAAGCTCATCGACGAGAGGATTCCTCCATCGTTCTTCCGTCGAACGAACGCAAGCACGTCGTCCATCCATTATACATCCTTTCGTCATGAATATCCCCCGATACAAACGTCGCGGTGTCCTTCGTCAAACGATATGCGTACTGTACTACTACGGATTAAAATTGCTTCGGCATCGACGTTCCCGCTTGCTTTTGTTGTGGGAGTTTTCAACAAGAGAGTGAGTGGGCTTTTAAGATTTTAAAATTGTTATATTTATATTTTTGAAAAAGGCTTTAACCGTTGACTTAAACTTTAGTGAAAACCGCGTTTAAATTGGTTAGGGTTACCGGAAACAGCATAGATCAACGATAAAAATGTATTAAACATTGTTTTTATGGCATACATTATGTTAATAAATATCTCTATAACTAAAGAGACGTCGATCGATATGAGCAATTAATATGAGCTCAAACAACAGGACGTTAGTGAATCCTTTAATCCCAACACTAAAAATACAACGTTAATTTGTTCAGCTGGTTAATTTAATTTTCTGTTGTAGTCTTAGAACAAAACAGTAGCTGCGCAATGCACGTTTGAAGATTACTGTGTATTATTTATTGATGTCAATCTCGCGACCCACACTTGTCAGCCATTCACGAGCGCTCATATTTTCCACGCGATTTATAGCTTTTATCTGCCAATTTTGTTAGGACGGATTAATACATAATTCATGACATGTTACTGTATAACGGTGAAAGTTAGGTTAGGAAAATTATAAAACGATTAAGGGTGAACAGTCGAACGTTGTGTTATCCAGCGGATAAATTCTTCGTCTGAATGGTGTCTTCGTAACGACTTGACGTCATTCGTAATCCGACAAAATTAAGGGCGCATAAAATATTGAGTAGCGTTTTGTAAACATTGTATTTTATTTTCGGTTTGCTTACATGTTCGTTATTTCTTCGTCAAATATTCATGTAGGTGCTCTGATATATTATCGATGTACACATGCATTTTTGTAACAGATATATGTAATAAACATTGTAAACAACTCACGTAAAACAATCAAGAAATTTACCGTTTTAAGTTTTCTTATCTTCACCCTTATAATTAATTGTTTGACGTGGGTGTTTATAATTGAAACGCCCTTTCAAACACAACAGCCGTATTATGAATTCACTTAAATCCCGTTTATCAACACAATAGGAGCTCACTTGTCCTATTAGATCATCTATTACGCGAGGGACAGTGAAACGGTTCGGTAATTGGGGCTCACCTTATTGTGAGGCAAACAGGACTTTATCTGGGTTATCATAATTGTCATGTGACGAGAGCTCTAACCGAGGGCTCCGTGACTAGTGACCCGCACTGTTCCGTGTTCAAGGGTTGTTAACGGCTATAGTGACATGTGTCACGTATCACCAACATCACCCCGAGACATCTGTGGCTAGATGGCGCCTGTTATGTTTGTTTGTTATAGATTCTGTTATCGCTCATTGTTTACAGGAGGAACACTATTTAATATTACAGGGTACAGTCACAAGCATTGAAAAGTATACGAGCTTTGTTTCAAAGTTATGTAGTTCAAATTGTGTCATAATTATAATATTATTATAATAAACATTATAATTGTATAAACTTTTATATTCCATGATTCGATTAAAATGTCTACTTTATTAGTATATAATTTGATGATTATATAACTATTAAATACTCATTTATATTATTCTGTAACGAGATTGCTGACATATTAAACATAATCTTTTCAACGTATACATTTAATTTCTCGTATCTGTATAGTGTTAATGAAAAGCCAAAGAGTTGTAACACTTGCAAATTAAAATGTTTTGAAGTTATTTAATTTACACTGGCATTAGCTTTTATCAAATCGCGCTAGGGAGGCTTCATAATTAAGGAGGCCTACAGCATACCATTCATATGTACATATTGAAGGAGAGGTTAGTTGCTAATTCCACTGTCGGAAATTTTTATAGCGACAGAACTTTGCCATCTAAATATAACGACCGGAACCGATTGCCAAACGTCATTATTACCTATCAATCTCGTACAAGTTTTTTGTATGATACACATAGGCAATAAACCTCGAATATTAGAGCACATTATTCACGTTTAATTTGACAGATGTCATACCTCACCGGATTTCCATTAATCATATCGGCCGTCACGTGGAATGACTACTCCACATCACAGGTTGAGATGTATCGGAATTTGTACGTGTACTTGACACGTCATGGTATGGCTAAATTAGCTGATAGCGCTTATCTTAATTGAACAAGCTCGCGTCGTGACCGACCTGTTTCAGACGAAGGGCTGTATCGTGTCGATACTAAGATATTGATCATAAGATGTGTTACACTTCGACTTGAATGTTAATAACTCTTGAACTATACTTTTATGACAGTTATTATACTGTTGAGTGATTAGTGTGTGAATGCGTTGTTTGTGGGTTTTTCACGCTTTAGGATTAGCTAGATATTATCGCATTAGGTAGCTTGTTTAGTTTCGGACCTATCCAAGCAGTGAAGAAAACAATGTTACTTTAAGCTTATAGAGAATCTAAATCGGTTTAATTTTTGATTCTCCATTTAGACAAGATTTATTTGTAAATGATTACAGAATAATTTCCTCTTGAAAGTCCAATTTCCATGGACGAAGACGACGGCACCTGCTAGTCATATTGTATGTCTAAAATAGTTATGATTTATTGTAGTGAAGACGTATTCGTGATTTATATAAGCAGATATATTCGAAATTGTAGTATGTGGGTGGCAGCCATAGATATCTTACTACTATAATAGTTAAACGTTAATTTAGTATCCGTGGCGCTATGAATATTTAATTTATACAAGAATCTGCAGTAGTTGTGGGATTTAGTAGTTTCGTAGCTAATGAAAACAAAAAAATTCTCTCTACGTATAGTTTCATATTTCATGAGGAATTAATAGTTGATACATATGAGTGCCTCGTTTTGTTTCTTCTTTTTTTGTTATATTAAATTCTTAATGCTTCACGTCAACCCCACCTGATGTTAAGTGGCGAAGAAGTGTTGTATGATGGACGCACTAACTTAGTTAAATTCAATTAAGCCTTCTCTCCTTTTGAAGTGTCCCATATCATAAGGTACAGGGAACATAAACGAGGACAAGCTATGCCTGTCAGTTTCTGCTGTATATTCCTGTATAGCCTAGTCCTAAAGCGACCACGTGAACGTCTTCGACGGAGACGGACACGGAGATTGTATGAACTTAATCGACTAACAACAGTTTTAATCATTTGCCTATCCACAATCTCTGGAAAGTTAGTAGATACGAGTATATGCACTAAAATCCTGTTATATTTTCTAGTTGCTTAGCTCCTAATATTAGGACAGAAGACCAATAGATGATTGGAACGGCTGTAATCGTACGTACGTATTGTGCGTTCTAAATCAGAATTCAGATGAGAAGTGTCCATTTTCAATTAAAATAATATCGGCACTATCCTTACGTTACGTTCAGAAACATTATCGACTGTCGTAAAAATTATAACGTTATTTTATCTCGCGGTTTTTAGATTTATATTTTTAAAAATAATATTTTAGGCAAATTTTTTGGATTGCTCGAACCCAATTTAATAAATATTTTACAATTTTTTTTTAATCCTATCAGAATTTTTATAGCGTTTAATTTGTATCATTATTAGACATGGGTATCAAGTAGGGATCGATGGGTATAAAAGCGATATGCGTGTAAATTCAAACATCATAACTCCCAGAACACCGGGTCACGCCATTTCAACGTGATATCAATGTTACGTGTATAATACACGTAATTAATGGCTCAAGAATTTTCAGCTGTCACATTTTATTGCATGTTGGGTAGATGATATTCGTTTTATTTATGTCTGTTGTTGATATTGTTTTAAATAGCTAACGTTAAATGTTTATGTCGGAACGAAGTGATGTCGTTAACGTCATTGGTTTACATAAAACCACGATGAATTTTATATCTGCTATTATAATGCGTTGAAGATGTATTAATACCGAACGTGTTGTATATTTCTTACATAATTTGTATAGAACTAATATCGATTTTTTATGAGGTTTTGCGTGTTGTTTTTAATCTGACTAATTGCGTATTTTGAAGAATAATTATATGGGGTTCAATTGTTATCGAAGCCACTTGGCAGTCTATCTGTAAATGGAGCGCTTCCGACTTATTTAAACATGAATGTACTCGAAGATTTTTTAACTTCGTTCTGTAGTATCTTTAGTATCCTCGCTTATATTCTTTATGGAAGCACGTTTGCTTATGGCAACGTTAAAGCTAGGGCCATGTTAAGATCATCCTTCTGGGATTGGAAACATAATTATCAATGTCCTGAGATTCAAAGTGTAAATGTTTCTACATGAGGTGTAGATAACTGTATTCAAATAACTGAACTTCATTTTATTTTCTCTTTAAACACATTGTTTATTAAATTGTATGTATTATACCCAACCGCAAACTCAACATATGTACCGACGATCTGAAAGTTCAACGATAGTTCCTAAAAGAAAGTTTGTTATTCAAAGCAAGCCAAATCGAGTTAATAGTCATTAAATTGCACAGGCGAGACAAGTTGGGCGTGCAATATGAAGTACGGATGAATTAATGCAACTGAATGTACATGTTAACTTCTCACTCCAGCCTACGCTGTCTCCGCTTCAATTATAATGATGTTTGTTGTCTATACTGAATAATACTGATTACATAACAATAGATGTTTCGAACTAGATTTGTATTTATGTTATCAAATTAATCTTATAAATACATTAATTATACACGATATTACTAATAATAGTACGAGATACAGGTTTAATATTTATATTAATCGAATCCTATTTAATATCCTTAGTTATTAAACTGTAAGTTAATAAACTATAAAGGAAGTTTGCCAATTGTCAAACATTTTGTTAGCAATGATAAAATTTTTAAACTTTGTTCATATTTCATCAATTCAGTGGTAATTGCCATAATTATATTCTTGAGTTTTCAAACTTCTGTTGCTGTTAAATTGTTTAATTGCATAATAATCATGTCATTTAACAGCATCGTCTATATTAAGAATGTTAACGCATCTACTTTGGCCTACGGCGAATTACAAGTAATGGTACAATTTGAGGAACAGAATACAGTTAAGACTATACCTTTTTATTTGTTTGCCATTTGCCAAATCATGCCCTGTTTGCTTTTCGGTTAAAATATTATTTTATGTCTATTTTACCAATAGGGTATTCACTAGAAATGTCGCATCCCGAGGCTGTTATTTCAACTATATTATACCTAGTAGCAAACCGCTACTCACTTCGCTTCGGTAAAACGATGGGTTTTTACCCGAATTCAAACAGAAGTCTATTCATACAGACATTATGTAAATATCAAGTTTCCCTCCAATTATAGTACATATATTAATGCAACAATTTTTGTTATATAAATTAGAGTCTTGTTAGGTTAATTAAAGCAACCAGAACATTGATTATTAACCTTTTAATAGAATCTCCATAGTAACTTTAACCTGATCCCGTGGGAGCTGATCCATTTCCCTGAATTAAAAATCCACGATATTGGAAGGTAGTGTAATTAAAATTAAGCCAGAAGTTTTTTAGTTTACCATTACAAACATATATATTTTTTTCTTTTACTCATTATAGTATATATTAATACATACAAACATGCTCTGTAAATTCCGTTTAAGGTTCAGCCTCAGAAGTCCATCGGTTGTTTTATTATCAGAACTTTTCCCTTCGGAATTAAATCGATTATGTATAACGTTGAATACGTTATGTCATCGTGTCCCTTAGAGAACGCGACGTACTCAAGTCGCTTATCTATTCAATCGTATTCGAAATACGAATGGACTTTCGGTGAAATTTTGTATTCAAATTTACGTTACAGAAAATGGAGAATTACTTTTAGCGCGTCGCTTTTATTTTGAAAATTGAATAACGGTGAAATGATGAATTGAATTGAATTGAAGTTAGTAAACACAGAAGATTTTGACATATTTTTATAGGAATTTATTTTTGTTCCGGTTACTTAAGCGTCATTAAAAATAACGGTCGGAAAAACAGAGTGACTGTAATACATGAGCAGTAATAAAAAGGAAATTATTTCATGATTTTATCGTGTAATGCCAATAAAATATTTAGCTTTCTGCACTCCTTTTCTATGTAAACTTTAAGTACCTATGCCAAGTGACACGTACCTAAATTCTTCTTAAAAATAACTACAAAGATTTTCTCTGTACGTTTTAATACACCTGACCAACTTCATTTCGTCTTACAGACAATGAATGATTGACATAAATTGACATAACTTCTTTATTTGTTAATTGAGTTAGGTTAAAAAAAACACTTAATGTTAAGTAAAGCCCATCACAATATAATTATGAAAGTTGGATTCAAATCGGATAAGCTATTTCTGAGATTAGAGTGTACAAATGTACAGAAAAACTGACAAAATGAAAAAACTAGTTCCTACATTCTAAATTTTTAAATATGTTTGCTATGTACAGACAGCGATCAGTTACAGTTTTATTATATGTATATAGATAATTATAGGTTTAATATGTAGATCTCCAGAATGTTACGTTTTACATTTTATGATCATATTCCCTTTTTACCACCCTTTATTAGTAATAGTAATATTTATTAGTCTTTCTATCTAAATATGTATTGTGTTAATAATAAGCACTTGCATATTTTCAAAATGTTAATCATGTCCTGTTTTCCTATACATTTCTTCAGTATTGCGTCATCACAATTGATCTTTTACCTTTATAATATTATTTTAAATATTTTACCTTTTAATATTCGTCGACAAAGAGAAACCTTTTACAATAATCATAATATACAATCTCCCGAACACGCGAGACACTTTGTTGTCCCGTCCTCCCCTCGTTATCAATAATAACTTCGCAATTTATTGCAGTAATACGTAATTCAACGCGTTAAGAATGGTGCTGGTAAGCTTTATTGAAAAATTTCAGTCCTTTCAGTCCTTTCTATTCGTTGGAGGTTCTCCAGCCCGTAACGGTTTACAATGAAAAGCATTAATTATATCCTTAAACCTTTTCAGTACTGAATTTCACTGAATCCTGAATTCCTAACTTATTTGTACTTGACTGAGTAACGGTGAATTGTCCCGTTGTATTGTGAGAATAATATTGTTATATAAAATAATGTCATTCATTAATTTAAATGTCGTTATTTTAAATAGATAGATAAACACTTTATTGTTTGTACACCACAGAATATACAGAAAAATTATACAAAGAGAAATGGAAACACACTATTATATATATTTTAATGTGTTACATAATGATAAATGTTGTATTCCGTGTAAAGCGATTGTGGCGCTTCTGTCCTAATCCTAGGTCATAATTATTATAATACGGAAATGGGTTTGATTGTTGTTTGTGTTTTTTTTACGCCTTCACCCCCTATGAACAATTCCTAATGATCTGAAATGCCATTATTCTCAAGAACATAGAGTAACCCTTTATTCAGAAAAGCTTAACACGAGCTGAGTTGTGTTTAATAGTAAATCAACAATAAAATCGTTATTGCATATCTATACTGAAGCATTTTTTTAAAAAAAGATCTATTTATTCGATAAAAAAGTACTATTTATTCGAAATTCGAACACATTTCACTTTTAATAGATATATTATGTCCCTTAAAGCTTGAGCAAATGGATTCTAGAATTGGAAATTACCTACTTGTAATATTTTGCATGATGTATCCAATTATAACCCACTTTACGCGTAGAAAACGCGTACTTCTTTTATGATTTAGTTAGCGTTAGGTATATATAACTATATAAATGACATGACTGACTTTATAAATGACAAATAACATTATTCTAGTATAACGCGTCTCTGAACTAAAGGACGGACGTGACGAAACTAGAAGAGTTGATTACTAGAAATCCGAACAAAAAACAATATTACAGTATTAAATGTAGTCACCACTTTAGAGTTAAAAGCTACGCCATGCGGTTCGTAGGCTCTTCGGATAGTTCTACCGCCTCGGAGATTAGCCAGCTGTAGATATTCCAGCTTGAACAATTACCAAGTTCATGAATGCATTTGTTTATCAACTTCAACTTTTGGCAGAATACCTACTGTATTTGACAGATAATTCTTGCTACAAACAATGCACTACGTACATTTTCTCGTAATATGAATCAAAGTCAGTTTACGTTTATTTAAATACTAATAGTATATTAGAAAAATGCTTAAAATAAGATTTTATTTATTGACGCGAATTTAGCAAACATTAGACATTACAAAAAGCGAAACGAATTAATCAACTGAATTGAAATAATGAAAGATTGTAATGCTGTCGTTCATTCTCATTAGTTCCAACAGTTTTGTTTCATTTAGTCGATCTTAATCTTACTGTACATATTTTATTTTCATTAGCACAATGTATCTTGTTGATGTAGTTGACTGAATCAGAAGAAAAGGCAAATAATGCTATAGCCTAAGTCGCTATATATTGTAATAAAAAAAAAGATCATTTAGTTAAATAAATAACGCTACACAGCTATATAATAGGATTCTTGTGTTATCTTATACTAATATATAAAGCTGAAGAGTTTGATTGTTTGAACGGGCTAATCTCAGGAACTACTAGACCGATTTAAAAAATTCTTTTTGTGTAAGATAGTCCATTTATAGAGGAAGGCTATAGGCTATGTTACATTACGTTAAGATGAATAGGAGAGGAGCAGCGATAAAATATATTGCGAAAACGGCAATATTTTCAGCTTTCCATGCGTGCGCTGAGTAAACGGTGAAAGTTACTCAAAAATTATGTCTTACAAAATTGTTCCCCTTTAAAAGATCTAAATAAAAGTCCGCGATAGCATATGTCTAACTTTCAATGTTAACCCACCATAACAAATTTTATGGTTATAAAAATAGTTCTTAAATAATAATTTATATGGCAAAACAAAGTTTGCTGGTCCATCTAGTAGGTTATATATAGAAAACACAAAAACAAGGACGCGCTGAGATTAAGAATGGAAATTTAAACTCATTATTCAAATTTCTGCCATGTTAGGTTATCGACCCCAGGGCCCTTCAAACGAAGGTTCAACATGGTGACCATTGCACCACACGGGCGTCAATATTACATTATGAATAATAAATAAACGGTCACTATAGTGTTAAGATATTTCATGAAATTCTTTTCGAAGTGAAGCGATTTCCATGAAGTGTTATTCGAAATTAAGCGACAAAATCGAAAAAATAAGCTTGCATTTCATTTTATTCATTTCTTCAAAAACACCTTTATTGCTTTAAAATAGGCTCCTCTTCTTTCATAAGTCCCATTCATCTGTCATACTATGTATTTG
Organism: Carystus phorcus; assembly: GCA_018248895.1. NCBI lineage: Eukaryota > Metazoa > Arthropoda > Insecta > Lepidoptera > Hesperiidae > Carystus > Carystus phorcus. The sequence continues at coordinate 16,306 of DWJN01000616.1, forward strand.
TTTGCCTTTTGTTTACGTAAAAATGACGAATGTATAAATTATTTCTATACGGTTTCGGCATTGTTTAAAATAAATAAATGGACTGAACATATACGTATATATTATGTACCTTATAGCAAAATGTGAAGTACAAAAACGTGTATATTTGGAAAAATAACATGAGCAAGACGAGGAAATGGAACACTCGCTGTAATGGTGTTTATCCGATATATCATCATTTAAGGCTGCTGCCGTTTCTTCTTCATATTATGTAGGTTTTCTTTCTGCAAGGGCTTTATTATTTTGGGAAATATGTACAAAGTTAAGCAATTACTGTATTACATATGTGTTCGTCAGTCCGCTAATTGGAAATAGTTATAAGTACATATGTATGTATATATACACAATATGTAAATATCCGTATTTCCTTTACATACAATAAAAGTAAGAAAATAAAAGATTTTTTTTTCTACATTATAACTATCACCTTTAGTTAAAATATGCAAATATATAAATTATCTACATAACGGCAAATATTTGCAAGTAAATACATTTTAATGAACTATTCGTGTTTTCATCGTGGTCCACGAGAATCACAAGCAATAATATATATTTTCTACAACATCTGGATCTATTTCTTTACATATTGTTCCCATTAATCTAGTTACATTGACTACCTACAGCTTATAAATTACCGTGCTGGATTAGAATCCACGCTCCAATTGCGCCGTCCATTGTCAAAGAGAAATATGTTACTAGTAGTTCTCGACTACCTCGATAAATTCTTACATATTGTGTCTTCTTTGCTCTTCACAGTTCATTGGCTGAATGAATAGTACGCATATTGAATAAGTTTATAAGAATTACCACTATACATATGTATATAATGACTTTCGTATTATGTCATTGAATGGTGATTAAGATGTCTCATTTTGCCAAAAGGAATAAGGAGTACCTAAACAGAAGTTTTAGCTTTCACCTCATATATAAACTTGGAATTATATGTTACCATTAGGTATATTTTTAGTTGACCGTGTCTGCTTAGTAGGTCGTAGTATCCACATATAGCCATGTCTTGCATGACTGCGGAGAGGACTCAATGCACTTTTCCTTTGAAGACTTTCGTATCTAGCACGGTGGGAATAGGTCAAAGGGAAGACATACATACACTCATTATCGCTTTTTAGAGTCTTTCAGTATTTCTTGTATCTTTGTAATATCATCGTATATGTCCACGTATATAATGAAGATCGATCAAAACTCAATTGTATTGCAACTATGTAAACAACTTTGTAGAACTATAAAGTCTTTTTATGAAACTGAACACACCCTCGGCATAGGTTATAAGTTATAATAAGTGAATGTGGAAATAGCAGATATTTTTATAAATTATCATTTTAGAACCATTTTGATAACCATAAAAATCAAACAAACAAACAAACTCTTCAGCTTATATTATATTAGTATAAGATATTAAATATATGAAGATATTAAGTTATAAATTTAATACACATAATTATAACATACATTAATTATACTTATTCAATAAATCAAGTAGTAATTTCAAACTTAAGATTATAATCTCCGTGTGAAAGATCTATGCCCTTGCTGTAAGACTATCAATGCTGAGTATTGCTGAGGGAACCGCGTAATAATAGCGTAATCCCAATAGTGTTCCCGATGTTTCAATTCTGCATTTCAATGTGACGCGAACAGCAGGGCGCTTTAATTGTTGCCAAGTTTCGAACATTCATCTTCCGATTGTTTTATCAACTCTATACTCGGCGCGGCATCAAGAAACGTAGTGATTTACGTCTTAAATAAATACGGTAGACGCAAGCTTATTTTTCTTACGTTTCCTTGATTTATTTTGTGTTAGCACCTCTAAATACTTTTCACCTTGGCACTTTCTGGATATGTAATGGTCGGACTAAATATAAAATTTATGATCGTGATTTATATTCTCGGTGTGAAGTATATCATTTAATGAAAGTATTTTATTCATTTATTGCTAGAAGATTTTTGTTTGCCACGGAGATAACATATTGAAATACGTATGTGAATTTATGTATGTTATAAACTATTAAACTGAATAGCAGCAGTTTTTTATGATGTAATTCGTTTCGGTAGGAATTTCACACGTTTTACAGTAAAAGTTCTGTTCAAAATAAAAAGTAGAAGTCAGGTGCTTCCAGCCTGTTGAAATAAATTTTTATTCCTGCAAAATATTTTGTATGTGTCATTGACTTCTCTCACGATGTCGTTTTATGAGGGAACTTCTTTTTTATTGCTTGTCGACGTTTTCTGATTCAACTCTCAACCGCTTTCCATGATAACATCCTTTTAATTGACTTCGTGAATGCGATTTCGCGACATGTTATGTTGTTACTTGTAGTATACAATATAATATCATTTCAATTATAGAAATTGTAATTGTTAAAAAAGTTTAACAGTTTTTAATATATCACTTGGTATAGTTGTAAAAATACTTCCGAGATTTATTACGGGATGTATAACTAGAAACCGCGTGTGCGGTCGAAATTTGTCTGTAATACATTTCACATTGTTATAAACGTTTGCTACGTTTATAATAATTGTACTTATAATCTTTATTATGCCAGTATGTGTGTCAAATGAATGGAAGTGTGTGCAATGTTTGTTTTTAATAATTTCATAATGCTAAAAAAGGGGTCCAAAGTTTTTGTTTCACGTATATATATACATATAGATAATTAAAATATATGTTTATATCAATCGATTGAATCGAATCCATGTTATTGTTTCAGATCGGTGGTAGAGGCGACAGATGTGCAGTTGAATATGCGAGTAGGTATTCATACAGGGAGGGTTCTCTGTGGTGTGTTGGGCTTACGGAAGTGGCAATACGACGTGTGGTCCAACGATGTAACGCTCGCCAACAATATGGAGGCTGGCGGCGAACCTGGGTATGTATGAGAATGGAGCATACCAATTTTAGGCTATGACTGTAGCCTTACTGGTTGGTGTCCAGGTCGGGGGAGGTAGATATGATGCAGATAAACTTTTATATGCCGTTTGTAACACAGGGGAGGCTAATGCGAAAGAGTGTTAAAGGGTTAATTATGATCATTGTCACCATAGCTGACTCTCAACCCATTGTATTTTATATTTACATCACCGCTTACCATTAGGTGGGTGTAGTCAAACATTAACTTATAATAAATAAAAAAAACTCATAATTGTAGGGTAAGGTCATAGTTCAGCATGCTGGTATAGTATCAAAATAGGAATATAAATTTAACTCATTGAGTTGTGCACGTTTCATGTATTTTTTACTTTCACACCATAACATGTATTTTGTACATCGATATTCGAACCAGCTGCTTAAAAGTTCAGGTGTGACTACGATTCATGCGAGGTTGTCAACATATTGACGTACAAATTACATATATGTACATATGTAATATAAAAAACGACCTATTTTTATTTGTCGTTTTATCCTCTGCGTAAACCTGACTGAAAATACTGAGAGGGCTTACGACACGGTGGTAAAGAACTTTACTAGCTATTAAGAAGTATAAAATTTAACGATCTTCTAAAACGCCCTTTTTAAAAGTAATAAATTTCTTTAACAACCGCTTCAAAGGTAATATTGGACATTTCAGACGAGTGCACATAACTCAAGCGACTTTGGAGTGTTTGGGTGGAGCTTACGAAGTCGAGCCCGGCCATGGGGCAAGTCGCAACGCGTATCTTCGGGACCATTCAATCCAGACCTACTTCATCATACCACCGCCAAGGAGAAGAAAGGTCGGTATCCTTTTGTTACTATTGAAATATTAAAGCTGTCGTCCACCTGGTTAAGTGAATTAGTGACCCATGCCCGCTTAAAACCAACTTATAACCTTAAAGATCTGTACGTAATAGTTGTATTGTTTCTCCTAAATCCTTAAACCTCCATTGGAGCAGCGTAGTGAAGTATTCTTCAGGTTTCTCCAAGTATAGGACACTATAACCTGCAAAGGATGTGACAATTCCAGGATATAATAGTTGTTGATACTTAGATGTAGAACGTGAATTCAGCTATTTAAATACTCGAAACTGAAATGCAAACATAGAAAAAAGCGACTGGAAGCAGTTGCAGATTTTCAGTTACAAAAAAGACTTAATTTATCCATACAAAACTCCTTATTGGGCAATGTCCGAATTATTAATAAATAAACTGTTTTGTTTGGATTAATAACTGTTTTTCTAAAAATCGTATGAATCTGCAAAGTTATGGTCCTTTGAGCAGGAGCAGTTGGTGCTATGGACGTAAATGTTCTGTTGTGATTATAAAGGGGTTTGTCTGCTCGTTTATCGGTTATTAATATAAAAAATAGTGTAGTTATTTATGTGTGTCTATATTTATATATGTTTTAGATGTGTTTGTCAGCGGGCGTAGGCCTAGGGACAGGGTCTCGCCGGAAGCTGTCCTTCAAAAACGTATCCAACGTCGTGGTTCAACTTCTGCACTCTATTAAGTTCAATGTGGATGTGCCCTTCTCCAACATGGCCGCTTCCCCGCAAGAACTCAAGGCCAATGTTTCTAGGAAGGTACTTCTTCTAACTTACACATTATCACACATTGTACATCTCAAATAATGTTAGCATTAAGTTTAAAGCCTTGAGATGATTACTAGAAACGTTTACAAAATACCAATGGTATTTTCGATTAATCTATAGCTCCTTTTAGGCATATAAGCTTACGACTGGTGTAATATACACTATTATAACATATGTCATACATTCTGCCTAAACTGCTGTCGTTAAAGAGTTTTCTAAAGCGTTTAATGCGACTTCATTGATCAAGTCAAATTATTATCTACACTTGAATACAATAGATTAATAAACGCTATCGTTGGAAGAGCTTTCCAATGATCATCTCAGGGGTATCAATTACATTGATTAATGAATACTTATTTTATCTTTGCACCTTGACGTTAAATACCTATGGCATTTTATCGCACTACTTTTGGATTGATTGGACACGGCCGAACAGTACAAGCTCGATGTCCACGGCTTTTTCTTTCCTTTCGGGTGTTTATATTTGTTTCGAGACGATCACTTCTGCTTCAACAGGTAAGTTTTCTTTTTTCTTTTTACCTTTATGATGATATTTAAGTCATTTTGTACTGATCCTTAATTATGTTATTATTATTATCTTAATTGTTCCATTATCTTTAGGTACGTAGTAAGTAACACCGTAGTATTTGAGTATAGTGTAACATATTCACATTATAGTAGTTATGTTACTAATTTCTCATTAACTGGAAGAGAGCCACGACAGTTTGTATCGTAAGATGACTATGAAGCTAGTTGTTGATAGATTATTTATCTAAGGAGAGAGGATCTTCTTAAATGTACGTTTACGCAGTAAGTCGTCGCTTGCTTGCTGCTTTATTTGGAGCTAACATCACTTATATTGTTCTCAATGTGAAGCAAATATCTAGTAAAAAGTTTTTTGTTGTCTAATGTTAATATGGATCCCATGAAAATGCGGTAAAAGTAAGTCTGCTATCCTTAAATAATTTGATTTTATATATTCCTCACCTTCCGAATGGATTGACCTGTATCTCAGATAACGTGGATGTTATAATTAACCATGTGACACATGACACACATAAACGCACACAGAATCACATCCACTCTGTAGGTTTCCCTTTGTTGTGGCTGGCATGGACAAACACTACCCGAATGACCCTTCGTTGTTTCGTATCGTTTACTAACATTGTTCTGAGACAAAATAAGGCACATTCTACCTAATACGACTATGAATTAATTATAGTACCTACTAAAGTTGTTTGAAATTTTTTTGTTTAATCTTTAAAAGATATTGTAAAGCTTATTAATTTGTAGTTTTGTGATTGAAATAGACAAAATATTTAGGTTCATTAAAATTTTGTGACTAAGAAAATGAGTGGAATATACGTTGTTCGACCCTAACCAAAATTTCACCGGATTACAACTGACTGACAATTAATGTTATTTGTAGAAAAATTGAAAATTGTTAGAATAATTCGATTAACAATTGGCTTCAAATTCTCCGTTACATGGTCTTGTGTACACCCGATAGCTTAAATACTACGATGGTCGCGTACGTTAGGAACATTAGCATGGTGTTGGCAGGTGCAGGACTTGCGGCGCGCGCTGCACGCGGAGC
>DWJN01000617.1:0-22457 GCA_018248895.1 Carystus phorcus
GCGCATTAATAGACAATGTTTTTAATTATAGAAAAAGGCAAATGCGTTTTGCGAATAATGCCAATTTCGGCGGGAATTATTAAATGCGTTTACGAAGCCTGTTAATTGTGGCGCGAACAATATCTATTAAGTAGTTGCTTTTTGATAAAGATCTTAATGTTATACTAATGTAATTAGACAATTATCATATTATTCATATACAATCTATGTTAAATGTCGCGGTATTGTATTACACATCACACAATGATGTCACGCACGATAATCACGCTATTGAAGTTTTTCTTCTGAGAAGCATTATTAACGCTTGTCAGGTTCCTAACATGAATGATCGGAACATAGCCGCTCCTAAGTCATGTTACTAGTCTTGACGGAAAACAAAAACCAATAACTTACATCTCACAGTTCAATTGATAACAATGCGCCTAATTTTTGTATGAATTTACACTTTTTGTGTTAAGTTAATGCTTGGCTCTAACACCACTTGTTGGTAAACGAGACAGTTAAAGATGGTAAGCGCACTAACTTACTCAGGTAGATACGATTTTTTTCTGGATAAACCATAAATTATTTATACGTACGTTTTCCAAAAGAAAACATGAAAAAACCTTCAACGTATTTTCTCTTACTAAATATCACAATGTACAATATGGAACAATGAGCCGATGGTTCTTGAAGAAACTTACAGCTCTTTACCTAGAAGGTATCGGAAGAAAGAATGAAAGGTTTTTAAAAACTCATTCCCTAAAGGGGTAAAATAAGAATACTTCTCTCTTGGAAGTCGAATAATTCCGCAAACGAAGATAAGTAAAGTAACACGTACACGTATGTACATATTAAAGCGTGAGAATAATTTCACTCTATTACTTATCGAACTTGTTTAAGCGGAATAAAGGTATTCGTATAAGCTTAGGGAAAGTTATCCAACTATATCCGCAGACACTATACATATGTATAATCGTTTTAGCCAATGTAGTTTATTATTATTATTTCTTATAATGATATGAGTAGAAATGTGAATACTCGTTAGATGATTTTTATACAAACATAGATAGTAGTTGCTTGCAACATATTAATGCCTCACTATTGAGCACGGGTCTTTTCCTATGATGAGGCCTAGAGCATACTCCACCACGCTGCTTCAGTGCGGATTGGTGAATGGGTTAATGGGCAACCTAAGTGTCGAAAGTTTTTAAGCCGCCCGAAGGCCGCCGACATGGCTTGACGACTGTTCTTTACCGTAACAAATGGGACCAACGGCTTAACGTGCTCTTTGAAGCACGAAAGCGCTCAAGAAATATTTGCCACTAGAGGTCACCCATCCAGGTACCGACCGCGCCCGCAGTTGCTCAACTCTGTCGATCGCATAGGATCGGCGCGAGCCTTGGGACATTTTACCGCTTCAGGTGACGGTGGCATTTGTCGTTGATAATTACAGTATGTATTATATTCTAAATTCCTTTTTTTGACATGGTTCACTCTTTTAAGCTGTGATATCTTACTTCACGGAGACCTTTACAGCTCTTTAAGAAGAAGCTCTTTAAGCTCTTTAAGGGTCTCAAGAACCCCAACGCACCTTAGTATACGTAATTTATAAAATGTTCTCTACTCTTTATCTTGGGAATAGCAAAAACCAGTACAGGTAGTATTAGTGAATTTCATTTCCTTATCGACTGATTATAAATATTCAGATACAAGAATAAAAGTAAAGATTTAACAAAAATATAATCTCCTTTGAAAGTAAGCCGATAATGTCAAAGTTACTTCCACATGAATTGAAAAGAAAATACTTCTCGCGTGTTTCATGAATTTACTGCGAATTATCCGCCCACCATCACGAATGTGGGAATATTTTCGTATCTCTTATTCACAAAACTCTATTGTAATGAAAAGGAAATTATTTCTCTGAATCAGCGAAAATGTCGATTGGTGTCGACTGCTTGCATAACTACTGAAAATTTCACGTTACTTTATAAATGTATATTATTGTCGTATACGTTACTTATGTTACTTCGTACTGTGATACGATCTGTGTGGCGCAATGGTTAGCGTTACCTCGGTTTGATTCTCAGTTACACAGAAATTTGGACGATGATTTCAAATTTATGTTCTCGGTATTGGTATATGTCCTTTTCTTAGTTTTATCCATGGTCCCATGTTACAGGTAATCCTGAAGTGGGACAGTGTGTGTGACGTTTACTTTTTTTGGAATTAGTGGCGTTTATTTAACAGTTCAACCTGTAGTATTAGTATTTAGTATCGTGCAGCGTTAAGAGTTGTTGCATAGTTATGTACTTTGCGAGGAATTGTTATTCAAATAAAAACAGAAAACAATTTTTGCACCCTCAAGCAATTTGAAATACTGTAAACTCATAAATAACTAATACTGTATTGTTTACTTTAATAAGTGTAATGAAATGTAGCTGAATCAATACTTTTTATCATATATGTATTAACAATGCAAACTTTATTTTGTTGAGCAAATTTTGAAAAGGTCATGAACTTTTAGTACTCACTTGTTATATAAAATGATGTCAGGTTTCCAAACTCGTTCGTAAGGTATCCTTATGACACTGATACCATCGAATTCACTAGCGTTCCAGCGCAGATGGTAATCTGTCCAGATCTGAGTGATCCAACAATTGGTTGTCAATAACTGGTCCTTTTCCTCCTGCAAAAAATTACGGTCATTTTACTAAGATACTACGTGATACCTAAGCATTAGTATTTAAACAACTGTTAACATGACACGAGCAGTGAACTGTATGCGTTGATAAATATAAAATTAGCTTAAAAAAAACTAAATGAGTTCTATTTCAAAATTAAGTAATTCTCTAATTATTTCATAATTATAAAAATGTATACATAATATTGAAATAATTTGTAGTTTTGTGGTGACTTGCTCTACCGTTAAACTGAATCACGCTATCAAAATATTCTGCAACACTTGCATGTATATATACAAGTCCGCACAATAAACCGTCGGAGTTCGGCCTCTCCCCGGGTATGACACCTCGCCTGACTGAAGATCTCCGAGACTCCAATTGGTTGATGTTCAGAACTTGTAGGTATAGCATGGATATGCAAGCGTTGTAGAAAACCTCGATGGCGTTATTTAGGTGCTATATGACGTAATGATGTAACGACAGTCGCCACAGATAACTTGTTTTTGGAACAAAGCTCGTTTACTTTCTTTTGAATCATACTGTGTTTATAATAATATTACATTTGTCACGGTATATACTTCTTGACATACCTCTTGACTGTACATAGTGGGGTGGTGCCGGAAGCGGAAACTACGTATATGTTGTAAACATATTTGTATTTTGTGTATGAAAATAGTATTAGCGAAGCGAGTGCGTACGATCCCCTGCGAAATAAGGGAACGACGCCGTTAGGGCAAGACACCGCAAATCAGTTTGTTCATCGTATAAGTTAATGGCTTTTCCGAGGAAGTAATAACTGCATTATGCTGAGACGATCTGCAAATACAACTCCGTCTAAATCGTTCTCGTTGTCGCTCCCCACACCGTTCTCAATATGTTTATACGTTTCGGGCAGGTGTTCCTAAAGTAGGGTCTGTGATACCTAAGGGTTCTGTGAAAAAGTCCTTCACAAAGTTCAGGAACGGATCCTCTTCATGGACAAAGTAAGTCTTTATGTACAAAGGTAAAGTACGTACTTTACTTATTGGGTTTATACTCAATTTCAACATAACCATTAGGATCCTGTTAAAACTTAATTACTATTTCGAAAAATGTTTTTGATTTAAGTTATTTTTCATTTGTCGTAAAAATAAAGTGATCATTGAGCGCTTTGTAGCTTAAAAATTTAGGAACTGCTTGTTTAGATTGTAATGTATGTAGTTTCTTTGCGGATTTGTGAGCGGATTAATTGTCACGTTCCCCGAATATGGTTGAATGATTTTATTACGCTCTGCAAAACACGTAAACTTCTGGCAAAAGCGGACAACAAATTTCTGACTGCCCCAAAGTTGCTTAACTCGGGTAATCACTTACAATTGACACAAGGTGTCGTCGCGACGTGTTATTACGAGTATGTCTTGAGTACTAAGTATATAACAATCCATAACTGTCACATTGCTGTTTGGATTTCCTCCCACATTAGGAATTACTATATCTGTACAACACACAATGGTTTTGTCAAAAAGGTAAAAGAAAAAGTCTTCAAATAAATACATCATAATAAATATTCCAATTTCGAAGTCATATGCATCAAGATGTCTCTCAAATTTAAATGGGAACACATAACATAACAAACACCATCGTTTAAATAAAAAAAGATTCATTCAAATCGGTCACCCTGTAAAAGTTAAGGACACATAAAAAATACACAGCTAATGATTTTTCAAAATTGTAATCGATCAGTAGATACATATATGGAGCAATGTAATTATCAACAGTATTATAAATGGCAACTGTTTGCGGTTGATTAATGCGTGTGTGCAGTGTCTACGGTATATGCACTATGGTAGTCATTGAAGATGATGCCTAAATCCTTAAACAGAAAGATCGATGGAGCATATAAAAATGTATATTTCTTTATCTCAAAGGACCAAAAAATAATCGTGTTGTTTTCAAAATACTCAAAATAATGTTTAGGAGAACTAGCTAATTTCCTAATTGTTGTATAGATATTCTGTAATAGCTAAGCCCAGCGAGTGCCGTTTGAACGCTGATTTATCAATTGCTAATATGTATTGATCGACGAGATAACAGTGAGAAAGCAGTCTTCATTGAGATCAATGAACTATCCCCGAATGATGGATTTACTCGCAAATTCCTCATCATATAAACAAAAATTAACTGTAGATTCATAGATTTATTCTTACTTGCATATCAACCGATTATGAAACACGTCGTATTATAAATTCTCAGGAACATAAACTTAGCTGTAGTTAATTAGTTGAATATTAATGTCTACTTCCGAGTACAGTTTATAGTTGATTAGAAAGTTATACCCATCGTCCCTTATCGGGAGAAGGAGGCAGTGCTTCCTGGTTGTGAGAGTTAAATTAGCGCATCATGAATTTACTTTCGATACATCCAAAAAAACGCAAAGAATTGTAAGGTGATCTGACCGTATCTGCTTTAAGGGTAGTATGTCGTAATAATCTCTCAGAAACGCAAAACTCAGAAACGAAAAAATATACATGAGGATAAGAGCTACTATTAAAATTGTCAATTTTTTTTTAATGTAGGATAAGTTTATTCTGTAAATGTAGATTTTTTCAGACTAAAATAGTGTCGAATATCAGTACTATTCAGATTAACGTACTCTACTGTATCATAAAGTACAACTACTCTATACATCTAAAAACCAATGTTTGTTTGTTTGTATGTCCCTTATAGACTCTGAAATGGTAGGAAAATAAGCAATGATGTAGCAACTTTGTTCAGAATTCGATCGATGGGACATAATTATGGATGATGAGTTGCTCTCGAAAATAATGGTTTTTGCTGATCGTTCGGATTAGATCAATCCGTATATTTATCCAACAGCACTTCAGCACATATATAATTAAAACGAATTTGTTGTTATGTATGCTGACTTTTCTTTAAATTTGATTTTTTAATACGCATATCACCTCACGCCGGGTACAGCTAGTGTTATATAAAAGTTTTGCATGTCTACATATCTGGCTTTAAAACTCGATAATTAGTACAAAAATCTACTTGAAATTTTTATACCACACAGCATATTAACTGAGTAATGTCAGTACTTCTTAAACAAAGTTCCTAGCGGAGTAGGAAACTGTTGGATTGTATATTGCCTTTTGGATTGATATCGTTAGTATGGTAACTGTTTCAATAGCGTAGCCTGAGCAGGAATCTAATATTAATACGTGGTATGGAGATAATTTAAATTCGTTAGCGAGACATTTATTATTGAGCACAGCATTGCCGATGTTTATAGATACTTCTATAAATTATAATATACATTACTACATAATTCCTTACGGTAGAAATTTAACACATTTCGACCACCTAAATTATATAGTATTTCTAATATAAATTGTTTATTAAGATTTTATTGACATCAATTGTATACATCGGACGTTAAAGTAAATAAGCGTAGTTTAAATAATTGTAACTGCTTATGCAATAATTTCATCATCGTCAATAAACCAAGAATAAATTATGATAAAAACATTTTAAATTAACAGTTCGATACAGAGAAGGGTTTAGCGGACAGCGGAACTTGTAACATGTGAACAATATAAATATCATATCAAAACTGTGTAGTATTCCATCGAATCAGTTTAAATTTATATTAATAATCCAACCGAGTCTTGATAGCCATGAAATAAACTAGAGTTGTCACTGCAGCTGTTGCTCTATAGCGCCTCATTTGAAACAACGTATTCGCAGCTGAGTTCACCACAGAACACGTGAAAATGCTTTTTTCGTAAAAAATATTTGTTTTATACAAAACGATGAATGTATCCCAACTAAAGCCAACGTTAGCTTAAACCATGAAATTGAATTTTCAGCTATAAAGGTGGTATTGAAAAAACGTACGTATATTTTTTTTTTCCCTTGACATTTACAATGAACATGTTATTTCTACTTTTTTAAAGCGAACATGTGCCCTTTAAATACAGTAGGTAATTCAATGTTTGAATTATGATTAAATAAACTTACATTTCTGGGAGTGACAATTCGCAATGTGGTGTATAATAGTTACGAGTACACATTATCCGAAGAAAAGGTTGTCTTGCGCCAAAGTACACGTTAAAAATTATGGCGTGAGACAAGTGTTTACAATTTCTGGAGAAATAGTAATTAAAAACATTTATCTATGTCTACGTACTATTACATGCTGTATATTGTATACAGGATGTATTAGGCCATTTGTATCTTGATGTATGATTGATACTTAGAATCGAATAAGGAAATAATAATGTGATAGTTTCATGCCATTTAACTTTTATTATTATGTTACAAAGTTATGGAAATTACTTGACTGCACTAGGATTGACATAGAGTAAATGGCAACCAATTGACATCGACTATAACAAAAAAATTAAAATATGTCCACTGTCATCAGGCGGTTAAGTGACAGCGATGGTGAAACGTCATGAGTTGTCATTCGATTTTTACATAACACCGAACGCTAATGGACAGGTTTAAATTCCACTAACATCGAGATGATAAGTTACGTGTTCGGTGATGTGTAATTGTGTCACTCAAAACTAAAAAGTGCTTTGTGTGATTCTGATTACATTTCTTGGTTTCGTAATTACATCGTGAAGTGACTTTTACTCGTCGTCCCAAAGTAGGTACCCACGTCCTTCTGAAATGGATAGGAATAACGACGAGAGTCATCCTGGCCTTTATACTTCTATTTTCGATTTCTGGTTAGTGTAATGTTTAATTTTCATTTATGATGTAGTATCGATAATTCAGTACTTAAAATAAATTATACATTACCAAAACAATTTTAACTTTTTCGTTGCCTCTCAAAGACAATTTATATTTCGACGGCTCCTGCAATCTCAATTTGTAACTATGTTTCAGTATTATTTACAATAACATTATATTCACTTTCAATTTTATTTTAGTTTACTTTTATTTTTAAAACAAATATATCCAACACTAAGGTATCCTTCAAAAGTAATAATAAATTAGTTACGCGCTGTTGATGTTTTAAGTAAGTTGCAGTTAAACAAGGAACAGTCGTCTAAATTAATGAAAATTAAATATTTGACAAAGCTTAAAGCATAACAAACAAGTTTCCCTGACAATAACTACAACGGATGGTAAAAGTTTGTTGTGTCTGCCTTTCCAATAATTGCAAACTAGTTTTTCGCTGTTTTAATTTTGCATTCTTTTGAATTTTATACGCTGTAAAATCTCTTAAAATCTGTTTAAACAACTATTTTTATTTTCAAAAAATGTTCCACAAAGTAGTAATAAGTGGTTTTTTGTGAAACAAGAGATGAAAGTTCGTTTTAATCTACTCAGATTACTAGAGATGTAGACTTAGCACTCGCTAAGTCTACATCTCTAGCAAACAATATATTTTACAATAGAATTAATATATACTGATTTTAAGTTACAAAACTGAGGTTGTGTGACACACAAGTATTTAGGTTGTTTTAGATTGTGAAAACAACAAATAGAGTACGTTACATTTCTACAAAAAATATCGTACATAATGTTTTTATTAAATATCTAAAAAGTGACAAAAATGTATATACCTACATAAAAAAGTGTTTTATTTTTATTTTGTTATGTACATTGCTCCCAAATTCAGCCCGAATTTGTTTATTTACGACCTTCATCAACGATCAACAACGTATTACGTAACATGTTAAAAGCTCTTTTTTGAAATTAATAACTTATGGCTACAATCCAATTGAAAACAAGAATTTATTAACGTATATTTAAATCATTGAAAATGAACAACTTTTTATTTTTCAATTTATTCGTTCATCGAACTACTCGTAAATGTCGTTGAAAAGATGCCTCCACGTGATACATACAGAGTTTTCTCAAGCAATACTAGGCATCGAAATTGTTCTAGCAGTTTATTGTATTTTCGAAGGTAAATCTTATTTCCCGACGAACGTAGAAAATTAAGTAAGGCGGGCGCAACGGAAATTTGTAATATCTTACTGAATTGATAGGTAACATTTTGCGTGGAGTATACATACATACATATGTAGCGTACTTAATATTGTGATTTTGTTTTTTTACTTATCTTCAATCGATCACTTGTTTATTTTTACACCGAAATGAGGCGATCTAGATTAAAAACACTCTACAAATACCCACACCACACCCATCCCTTGCCGGCGGACCAGGGTGTAGTAAGAGCACGGCTTGTTTCGTGATTGGGGTTCAAGTAATAGCAGGTATAACATCAATCTTGATATATATAAAGTACGTGTCACGGTGTTTGTCCACGATGAACTCCTAAACTACTTAACCTATTTTCATCAAATTTTGCACACCGTGTCCAGCACCAACTTGAAAGATAGGATAGCTTACATCTCAATTTGTAGTCGCAATATTATTTTGTTGCAAATTATTTAAAACTTACAAAGAATTAGTTCCTTAAGATTCTAACAGATGGTAGTGTAAGGTAATTAATTGGCAAAATTGAGTATGTAAGCCTTAGTTACAGCAACGCGTGGCCGGGTCTACTAATATTATTATAAAGACATTAATATTGTTACTGGTGTTATTATCTCGAGAGTCAGTACTTTCTATCTTCACTCTTTTTCGTGGCTGGCAATGCATCGGAGATGCTTTTGGTGTTGCTGATAACAATGAACAACGATGTCTACTTACTATTATGTATCGTCTGCCTGTGTGTCAGATAATAACATAAAAATGTTTCTGTATACAACAAAGTGTTATATTTACTGATACAAAAATAACAATCAAGAATTCAATTCGCGTGATGCTACTTCTATTGAGATGAAATGCCTTGATTAGGTACCTAAGGTTTTATAAATTATATTTTTTCTAACGAGTAAATGTTCCGTTTGAGAAGACCAAGAATAAAATTAAAGACATTCAACTGAAGTCCAATTACAGTTCCTCCACTTCTCTCCAAACGACAGAGTCGTAAGAGCCAGAATTGTTTAAAATAACGCGGTCAGAAAATAATCCAATTACAACTTATTGGCTACGAGGTAACGGCATGATCATATTGTGTCATTTAAATAATTTATTGAATTTGAATTATAACTAAGACTTATACTATATTATAATATATTATATACTGACGACCCGCGTGGCGTAATGGTCACCACACCGGACCGCCGTTCGAAGGGTCCTGGGTTCGATTCTCAGTGAGGCCGAAATTTAAATGATGAGTTTAAATTTCTGTTCTCGGTCTGGGTGTGTGTGTGTAATTGTCGTTCTGTGTTGTCCATGGCACCCACGACACAGGGTATCCTAGTGTGGGGCTATGAGTGTGTGACGTTATTTATTATTATTTATTTATTATTATATCTACGTAATAGTAATAGAACAACACGGCGTAAGTGTACTCGTTTTTGACTATGAGCCATATTTATCGTGTTCAGATGATGAAGCCGAACGGGTTCCGCATCGGCATGAAGCTGGAGGCGGAGGACCGGCAGAACGACATGGTGTGCGTGGCGACCGTGGCCGACATGCTGGACCACCGGCTGCTCGTCAACTTCGACAGCTGGGACGACATGTACGACTACTGGGTGGACCCCACCTCGCCCTACATCCACCCCGTCGGCTGGGCCGAGGAGAACGGCGTGGCTCTCACCCCGCCCAACTGTGAGTACTGCTTTTTTATATATAAAGTTACTGACACGCGCCATATGAACTAAGATGAGCCATCTGTTGATAAGTGATCATTGCCATCAGAAACACAACTGCATTGGGTTGGTTGTATTCTACAGACATTTAACTTGTTGCCAGTCAAGACAGAAGAAGGATAGAAGCATTGACTTACAAGGCTCCAGTCAGAATAGCATGAGTTGTTAGGCGGTTGACCCCAGCAAGACGGTAGCTATAAATGTGTCTTCATAGAATGATAAAATAAACCTTACATTAAGGTTAATGGTAGGGACCATTAACCAGGGTAGTTGGCATGTGACATCGAAATCTGTCTGCATTGTATTGTACGCGGCATTAATATCTCAATAATTCTAATACAGCAATATTGAATAAAATGTATAAATATCGAAATACTATGATATAAAAAGTATTTATTTTTATTTTAAAGTAGCTAAGATTGTGTGATGTAAGCTGAATCCATACTTAAATCCAAACCAACTAAGGGACTAGCATACTCTTACTATGGCCAGTTCCTTTAGCCCGATAAGCTGTTTAACATTGATTTGAATCACGACGGTACATTCCCGTAGTGGTTCGTTGTCTTGTTACATGTTCTGTAAACGTCTGCCGGGAAGCGCAGCGGGACCAATAACTAGACTATATGGACGTCAGCTTTCAAGTTGGTTTGGCTCTTGACAAAAATAATACATGAATACACACGGACTTAAATCTTCTTGAAGTCGGTTCAACCTACTTATTGACATTAAACTAGTGAACAGTTTGCAGGGTGCACCCGAGCACCACAAATTCTTATAGTGATCCAACATGTCTTAATGAAAACCGTATGGCAATAATAAATAGGAAGGACAATTTACCGTGTCAAATTAAGTGTTAAATAGGTCGCAATGTTGCTTGAAACACTTACATAGTAAGTTATAAACTAGTGGTTATATTGTATCCCTCACGTAGCGACTAATGTTTCCATAACTTGTTTTAGTTTTATATCCTTTTCGGTTTTGCTCGATCAACATATTATTTTACTGTCACTATGAAGCTTTATGTGAAATAAAAAAAATCATTGCATAAATGGCCATTTTTTATGTGTGGTACTGTTAATAGATTTTGAATTGTTATTGAGTGTGTGTTTAAAAGGGATGAATTCGGTTTTCGAGCTACTAGGTACATAACTCATTATCCGCATTGTATCGCCCGCCGTACGTCTTTTTTCCACAGAGATTATGTCGATTAGAAGTGGATTGAGTTCGTATTAAATCTATATCTATACTATATATAAAGCTGAAGAGTTTGTTTGTTTGAACGGGCTAATCTCAGGACCTACTAGACCGATTTGAAAAATTATTTTAGTGTGAGATAGTTCATTTATAGAGGAAGGCTATAGGCTATATAACATCACGCTAAGATGAATAGGAGAGGAGCAGCAATAAAAATATTGCGAAAACGGCAAAATTTTGAGCTTTCCACGCGTGCGCTGAGTAAACGGTAAAAGTTACTCAAAAATCATGTATTACAAAATTGTTCCCCTCTAAAAGGTCTAAATAAAAGTCCGCGACAGTATATGTCTGGCTTTTAAGGTTAACACAGTATAACCATTTATATGTCAAAACAACGTTTGCTGGTTCATCTAGTTATTTATAAAAGGTTGATTGATGGTATTTATTAATGAATTATCTTTACATGCCGAGCTTCATAACTTTTTAGTAGGTGTACCGATTTCGATGATTCTTTTTCTATTCGGAAATTGGTGCTTGTCATGTAGTTTCATTTATATTTGAACGTCATCTGACGAGTAGTTCTTGAGTAGTCCCTACTAATACGTTTTTACTTGATGCGTATGATTTCGGAATTGGAATGTTTATTACGCCTTATTTAATTGAGGCCGGTTTTTTATTTTGTCTATTGATAAAACTGATAATCGCTTTATTCATGGAGTTGTCAGTTAAATGTTTCTTTTTAATGTGTATAACGCTGATGATAAATAGCAGTATATTTTTTTTCAATTTGTCTTTTAGTTCTATTACATTTACGGTATCGTGTACATAGTCAACGTAAGGTAGACCTGAGGCTATTATATTTAATTGATGTAGTTATATTATATTAAAAGTTGGACGTAAATGCGTCAAACTTTTGTATGACTGTAGGAGAATCGAAAATCGTCTTTCGAGTTAGAATTAGACGGAAATCTATAAAGCAAATAACATAATTAGAATTTGGGTTTATTAAGGTAAAATTAATTAATTAAGGTTTATTAAAGTAAATCGAGTAACAAAAATAGTTTCAGATGTAAGATATCTGATCATTGTCAGGTCTGTGGGCGAGTACGTAACGCGTAACCCGGTGAAGCACTAACCTTGCGCGTTGACGCGTGTTCAGTACAAAATGTATTTTTGTACGCGCTAACAGAAACTTGTTTTGTTATCGATGTCTTTGTGGCCTCGATTTGTGAGCAAGGATTGTGCGGAACTCGACAGCCAACGGCGATCCGGGCACGGTTATACGAAGGAATGTTCATAAAACTGGAAGCTAATCTGTATTATGATAAGCTTTTAAAGTTATATCTACACTATACACAACTATACATACTTCACTTATTGGTGTTGTTGAACTCTTTATAATTACTAGTCAGCTCTTAGACAAATGGTATACCGAAACTGAATAGATAGATTATGCCAGGTAAAACGTATTTATTCGCGTTGACCAAAAATAAGAATCGACTACGTATGAATCCATTCAGTGTTTCCGTGGCGTGATGCCATAACAAACAGACGTTGATGTGTAAACGTATTTCAATATAACAAAGCTTAACTTCGATATTCAAAAAATATTTCATATACAGTTCACGATCCGTTAAAGTTATATGTTACACTTCTACTTACTTCCGGAATTCGCATTTCAACTTCAGATTATTTCATAAAATCTAGCTATTCCTCCTCTGTCTCTCTTTCGCTCTGTCCCTCTCTATTTAATAAGAAAATAAATTCGTCATATATGTTCATAAGTTTTTATGAATCAACAGGTAATATTTTAATAGATTTAATTTTCCTTGTATTATTGCTCTAAGTTGTATATACCATATTATGTTATGTATATTACAGAAAATCAATTTGCAATTTCTGGATGTTCACATGCGTACTTATATCTAGTATGGAGTCATACTCAAAATATTAAAGTATAGGCAGACGAAAGTGTGTAAATATAAAGTTGTCACAGATACGACAAATGACTTTATAAATAGATTAACTGTGCCAGGAATAGAAGTAGCTTTCCGCAGGATAACACTTTGAAACGACCGGGATTTCATAATTGATTATTTCCTTGTAGTCGCAACGTATTTTAAAAATACTAAATTGAAAAGTCGTGCAGATGTGACAATCAGCCATTACTTTAAATGTTAATGTAGTCATACGATCAGGTCTTGCTGCGATTAGTTGTGTTGTCCAAAACTACGTCTTTTCTCTGTACTGTGTGGGACCTGAAGTAGCGAAATACACTGACTATTTGAATATACCAAAGTATATGATATATCTTTGTAGTATCGTTAATATTTCGGAATGAGCTCAGTGTTCTGGCAATTTTTCTTCCACCCGAAGCATATTAAAATCATATTCTGATTTCTGAGATCTAAACCAATAAATTTATTTATACAGATTTATTTCTTGACAGAACAGATATGTAATGTTATTTGCTCACAATAACGATGTGTATTTAATTTATGTATCTATGCACTGCAGTAGGATGTTTCAGGAGTAAGATATAGTATAGACTAATCCTGACAACTGATAGTAAATGATTCTGGTACGAATGCAGCCTACTATAGAATGTAACATATACATTAACGCTATAATGTTTATAAATAAATAAGAGTGCCCGCACTTTCTCACGACTGTGCCACCTTATTCAACATAAAAATTACGTTGTACTTTCATGGACTGATATTAATGGACTCCAGTTACTCGAGTGAAAGACCTTAAAGTGCTAAAAGATCTCAAGTATTGTGGTATCAATTGATTTATATGCATTTGTTTATATTATATTGCAAGATTGCAATACGCCCCCAGCGCTGTTATGTTCGTCTATGACGTATCGCGATCTGTGAAAGAAGTTGCCGTAAAATAATTGAATCACAAGTCTCCCGTTCAGTTCAGTGTTCCATCGCTGTAAATGTCAGTAAAACAGGTTAACAACTTATTGTCATTATCATCACATATCGCTCACTCACTATCTTTAATCTGAAGGTGGAATTATTACATAAAAATGTTATCGACGAAAAATTATTTTTCGTAGTCTCCACAACAATAATAAGCTATTACGGTTGTGCCAGTTGTGTATTATATCATGTGTAAATAATAATAAATGTTCCCGTTAAAATTAGATATAAAACAAATGCATAGAACATAGACCAATTGAAATGGTTTTGTACTGTTTATAGATACAATATTGTTTTCTTAATCTCTATCGAACATGGTTACCGCAAGCCTGGAGACGTCAGGTTGCCCTGGTGATAACAGGTCGCTCGCAGCTCCGAGCGGTCGCCCGCGCGATTGTAAGGGTACGCATTTGTGTTATTGATATTTAGGACGCAGTTATGATATTTTGAAATATCACTTATTACAAAGATAAGCGCACGGCTTACGGCTCTTTACTAGAGCATTATTCTGAAGCGTCTGCAGTTATATACTTTCTAATAGTGTCATAGACGGTGATTACATTTAAAATATCAGTTAGGAGAATTTTACGATAATCGGGCGGAATAAGTGAATATTAAAATACAGTTTCTTGGTAGGTAAGGATATTTATTTGTGCAAAAGTCACTCATAACATTGCGAGGAACTATGGTTTTCCTAATCTGATACAATACAAGTTATTACTCTGGTACTGATACGAGATTAACTCTTCAGCAAAACCCCAGAAATTTGGTAGGTAATAGAACCAACTAAGAATATGATACGTGTCTTCTGAATTTGAGACAGAGCCGTTACATTAAAATTTATATGTTATTCATGTTGTTCCAACCTTCAATAGACCCCCGGCCCATATAATAAATAATGTAACTTCAGCGTCCATGAATAATGGACGTTTTATTATAATATAAAACAGCTCAAGTGGCTGTTGCGGCCTTCCCGGCCCAAGCAACCATACTGTTTACAGTATAATCTATTTTTTATGAAGTACCTCGACTTTGTCAATTATCCAGATGCAATAGTCTGTAAAAGTGACTTTAAATAAAACAGCAGGGCGTTTTGTTGCTAATGGGTTATGCATGTACGTTACCACTCCACTCATACGCTCTAACCAATCGTCAATTATAAGACAGTAATTAGAGGACTGTTAACATAAATAAAAACAGTATTTACAGAAAGGATTTGGAATTAGTAACAAATTGTACACGTATAATTAGTACCTTCTGAGCCGCATAACTCAATAACGCAATCAAACTTAATTATCGTAATGAAACGTGCTCCAAATGAACAACATCCCTATTACTTACTAATTACACGGTGAAACGGTTCGTGCGTACGCGTGTGTGCGCGCTTTAATACGTGAAGTACTGATATTTAATTTATTAAAATGTTGCTTATTTGGATTTAGTAAATATTACAGCTATTGAAAGATCCTGCTCCATACCGTGCTTCTTAGGATCTTAGGTATATATTGTGAGAAAATGGGTTTACCCTGGTAATGTACTCATTAGGTCCTCTTTCAGTACAATAAAAATAAATGAATTGTAAGTGATTATTCTTACTAAGTAAAGGATTGCGTATTTGTACATGTTTCTAATGACGTTATTGCAACTTTTTATACAAATACCAGTGGGTTATTGTTGCATCTTTGTCTCCATAGCAAAAATGTTATGTAGCTGTGATCGTAATGAGAGTGGATATATTTATTAACAGTTCATTCATGACAGAGTCGAATTATTTTCATTAACGATTATTATTTTAGTTATAAGTTATTTGTCTGTTGTATTATTTTTCATGTGTATTCTGTACCGTCTTATCAAACTATTTTTACTATTATATTTTAATGGCATCATAAGAATGCGGTTAAACGTTTAGCATGCTCGCGTTAAAAACATTTTTTAGTTGATTTTCATATAGTATTTTGGACTTCTGCGTAGACGGAGGAAGCCACGCCCCAAAATAAATGTGGACATTCGAAAATAAAATGTTTATATATCTCGGCTGCGTGAGTCAGGTGTCTCTAGATGAGATAACTGTAAGTTGTGTACATTACATAAATCTAGACGAACGCGCCTCGTTTGTTACGTTTAAATATATAATCGGTCGGTACGAGTACATTGTTTACGTGTAAATGACTTACCGTATCAGTTAGCGGCGACTCGCCCGCTCTCCCGCCTGTTGCCGCGGTTAACTTCCCTCCTTATTAAATATAATTATGCTTCCTCATAATAATGCTATCGACATCCTTCACCGTCTACATCGTTTTGTGATTTGGCCTCAAGTGTATTTTGTTTATTGTGCTTGTGTTTAGTGTTGTGTTTGTGTAAGTATACAATTATTATTTTGAACTGCGATTGTTATAATATAGTATTATTTACCGCATAATTTCGGTATCTTCGACACTGCGACCGAAATATGTAAAACGACATTTCATAGGTGATTGTAGACGGACGGTGATCGTTAGCAACACGAGTGAAGTACTTTACCGCTCTTGAAATGATTAAAATCTATTCCAGTGATATTTCAAAAAGTGGAGCTGGCGCCATAGCCTCTCCCGTTGATCAGCTGGTTGCACCATAGCAAGGGAAGCAGACTTGGACTCAATATACGACATCTCCTTTTATCTCAATAATATCCTCATCCGTTTCTGTACACGATAACAATTATTCTATGTATAATTTGATTATAACCTGATAGTGCTATTAATTATATCGGAATGTTGTTACGGGTGCCAATTCGTAGATCCATTACGACTACGAGTTATAAGATTAACTAGCATATTGAATTCTAACGTTCTTACTGCCTCGATACTATCATAGAATCTCACCGGTCTATCGTGCTTTTTGTGTTGGTTTTATTAGAATTATCCGAATGACTCACAAAACAGTTTAAAACTAAAATAAACTTGGAAGAATAAATATAGCATTTCGCCTCATTATTGTTAAAACAATAATTTGCTTGAAATTTATGACACCTAAATAAATTATATGTAGTTACATAATTATTCTTATAGATATTTTACGTAATTATCTTGAAAAAACATTAAAGAATAAATATTCCTAACTAGGTAAACAGTTGAATCCTAATTTTAATATTTAATTATTTCATGCATACCTAATAATGTCATTGTCGTACCAATTATCACTGAGTACTACTTAAGTAATTGAAATGTGAATTATATTTATGTGATAATTCGTAATGTTACTAAATTAATGTAATGAGTCAGGTACTCGTGGTATTTATAGAGCGTTAGTCATGATCAATAGTTTTTTAATTTATTATTTAATATAGTCTGGCTTCCATTACAATACAAGGACATAATAATTCAGCACGGTTTTGTAGTGTAAACCATATCGAGTCCAATACAGAATTTCCTAGGCTTGATGCAGCATGTTCATAAGGTCTCTCTCTAGAGTCTATGGCGCCAGGTCCCTAATAAAGATCGATAGGCTTGGTACGATCCAGATTGATGGCGGCGGTACTCGTGCCTGGTGGAAGGGTTTACACCTTATCTACCACCCTTTTTATATATGAACTAGGGAATATTTTATTTGTTTAATATCTTATTAAGAGTTAGTTCCATAAGATTCTAACAGATGTGTGGTGATGATGGTGTAAGGTAATTAGTCGGCAAAATTGTGTATATAAACCTTAGTCACGGCAACGCGTGGCCGAGTCTGCTAGTTAGTTATAAGTCAATCAAATCAAATCATTTATCGTTGACAGGAAGTACGGAAATAGATGTAAGCAAAGTTATTATTATCGCTACGTCCTGCCTATGTAGGCGTACAATAATAAATTTATTAAAAATATAATACATATAATTAAAATGTAAGTTGAAAGTAAGAAGAAAGTTAATGCTTGCCTGCAGTGTCACGTGACGGTCTTACCTATATTTTATTGCTATTCTCGTTTTATTTGTTTCAGTATATTTAAATACGTGTGGCCACGTTTTATACCAATTTTTAGATCTTATACTAATATATGAAGTTTATTTGTTTGTTTGTTTGTTTGATTGTTTGAACGGGCTAATCTCAGGAACTACTGGACCGATTAAAAAAATCTTTTAGTGTAAGATAGTCCATTTATAGAGGAAGGCTATAGGCTATAAAACATCACGCTAAGAGGAATAAGAAAGGAGCAGCGATAAAATATATTGCGAAATCGGCAAAATTTTGAGCTTTCCATGTGTGCGCCGAGTCAACGGTGAAAGTTACTCAAAAATCATATATTACAACATTGTTCCCCTCTAAAAGATCTAAATAAAAGTCCGCGATAGCATATGTCTAGCTTTTAAGGTTAACGCACTAAAACCATTTTTATGGTTATAAAAATAGTTCTTAAATAATAATTTATATGGCAAAACAAAGTTTGCTGGTTCATCTAGTTTTAAATAAGCGCAGATCATTTTGCGGACGATGATAAACTAATTATGTAGGGTCGACTAAGTCTTTGGCGAGCTGACAATCGTAATGTCCAAATAAAGATTCTACTACTAGTTATAACGAGCGTGAGTCATCATCTTTCTCCATTGTCCTCCATGTCGGGAGTTACCGGTAATGACGTTGTCGTGGACTGCAGTTCCATAATTGCGAAAAAAAAAAAAAAAAAAAAGTTCCTTTGTCTAAAACGACTAAACTATTAAATTTAAGCATAGTTTTTACCTAGCAACTAAAATAAACAGCTCGTGCATTCTCCGCGACATGATTGATCGTACTGAATACTAATTATTTAGTGCTATAATTTTATGTAACGAAATATTGCAACCGCAAATAACTCAGTATTGTGTCTATTTTACCTATCGACTCTACATGACGATTGCCGAATTACATACACACAGACAGTTATCATAAATGTAATTAATATCATTACAACAGCAAGTCGAACTGGAACCGCACTGTCGTCTGGTTCGCCGACTGCTATTTAACTTATAATTTTGCTGCCGTGATCTATTCTTAAGGGTTTATTTTCATACAAATGTCGGTTTTACTTTAATACAACCCATCTCCTTGGGCGGTTTCGACACAATGATAAGATTATGCAAACACATGCGTGCATAAATAATTTATCGACCGCAAGAACGCCTCGTGTGGTACTCGTATATCTCCTATTCCTTTCTAATGCTTATATCATGTGATGTCAAGGTGTCGTATTTGATTCCGATCAAACTATCGGCGCTATGTAAGTGGTGAAGGACTATCTCACCAATATGGGACATAAATCGGTTGACTCGAACCTGGTTAACATTGTTGTAATACGTAGTATGTTTATTTGTGAATAGTTTACAAGGACGCCGAGACGTTCTCATGGGAGAACTACTTGTCGGAGACGATGTCGACGCCGGCGCCGCCGCGCGCCTTCAAGACGCGGCCGCCGCACGGGTTCAAGCCGGGGATGAAGCTCGAGGTCGTCGACCCTAGGGTGAGCCTTATGTGTCCTACCGTACAGACTGACTGACGAATGTTACTTACAACTTTAACGAATGTAGTGTAGCTAAGCTATTACTGAAGTTGTCTTGCCTTCATTAAATTAATGGCCCACTACGAAGCTCGGGTCTCTCCTCATTCTTGATGTCTATAGCATACTCTCACGCTGCTCAAGTGCGGATTGCTGGAGGGGTTAGTGGCCAACCCAAGTAACGTTTTTAAGTTACATCTGACATGGCTTGATGACTACTAAGTATTTACCATAAAAACCGTGACCGAAGGCTTAACGTGTCCTCCGTAGCACGGAAACGCTTAAGAATTTTTTGCCGCTTGGGACCGACCGCACCCGTCGGGCTATGAGGGCTCAATTACTGAAGTTTATCCTAATTTATGATCACAGCTAAGACCTGAAAAAAACATTTGTCTGTCACTAAAAATCATTGTTTGGTGGTGTTGTATCAGGTACCGTTCCTGATCCGCGTGGCGACGATCAGCGCAGTGAAGGGTCACCAGGTGCGGGTGTCGTTCGACGGCTGGCCGGAGGAGCTGGCCAGCTGGATGGACGACGACTCGCCGGACATCCACCCGGTCGGCTGGTGCCTCAAGACGGGACACCCCCTCGAACCGCCCTTGAGTGAGTACTGCCCATTACATTTCATAACATCGATTAGTAGTAGTATTTACATACTAATTATATCAACATAATTACAGGACTATTTAATGATTACACGATTTCGAAACAAAGTTTGTTTAATTTCTTGTGCATTGTAGTGTGTTTATATTAATTAGAAACTTATTAACATTTCATCGCTAGCTACTGTAGTAGGTCCAGCATTATTATTGTTAGACATAGCCCCTTCAAGAACTATCTACTGTACTACCGCTGCGTGTTGTTAATTTACTAAAAGATCATGCTTTGTTTAAAATGTTGCAAGTAGTGGTAGAAAGTTTATAAATTACTTTATTACAATGATATTAATAAAAATTACAACCGTTTATTATTATACTAGATGGCTGGCTTCAAGTCATTAATGACTCAATGGTCTCTCCTTATTCATTGAAGAGACAACATACTTTACACTACGTTGCTATGGTAGCGAACATCTCTGTTTACCGTCGGGTGAAATAATATTCGAGTAAAAAAAACAACTTTCGATTGACGCGACCCGACGCGCTACGAGAAATACAATCACGCTTTCAGCGTCACTAATAATCGAACATTATTTTCGTCATGTAAAAGTGTAAGGGAACCATTCAGTCAGTGCGCACGATCATCAAGTGTGTGTGTGTGTGTAGCGCCGGAGGAGCTGCGCGTGTGCGGGCCGTGCGGCGTGGGCGGGTGTCGCGGGCTGGGCTCGGTGCGCGGCGGCGCGCACAAGCAGCACGGCGCCGCCTCCGCCTGCCCGTACCGCGCGCGCCACGCGCCCGACCCGCCCGACCGCCTCGCCAACCACCACCGGTAACTTCTATATAATAGTCTAATTGATTTTTTTAATGTAACCAATTGACAAACGAACCGATGAGCCACCTGATGGTGAATGATCAACAGTTGCCCATGGTCGTCAGTAACATCCGAGATAGATCAAGAAAAAAATAAAGAAGAATTTATGACGCGTTTTATGAAATGATTAACTGTAATGACGATGGCGTCGAACCAGTAATGTCAACATTGGATATTGATACCGTAACTCAATAACAGATGACGCCTCTAAAATTTGAATGTGTCGATCGTAGAAGTACAGATAGTTGAAGGTCTCAAGCAGTAAAGTAAAAAGTCAGTTAGATTTTTTTTATTCCTCATTTGGTGCCTGATTTACCCATTTTGTAATAGAAATTAGAAATGTTTTGATTCATCGAATTTCTTATCATTTCCAGATTACACAGTAAACCGCCTAAATCTATTCAGACTAGCACCCCTACAAGTGATACGCCCAAAGAAAAGTACGTATTACACATTCATATAAATTAATTGAATCATCGCTGTGAATAGTAATTTTTGTATTTCTTAATATTTGTTTTTGCTTTGTTTGGTATAGACTGCCGCGTGGGAGACCGCCCAAACATAAAAGGATCGAGGAAGTCGCCAAAAACGAAGCTGTAAGTATTTGAACGTTGTTTTGAGAATGTCAATACATTATGTCAGTTAAATTAATATACATAGATTTCTACATGTATATAAATGTATTTTTTTTATCTTGGTTTTAAGTAGTTTTATCAAAGTATTTTTCAATGTAAGTAGCCCATCAACGTACAAACAACTACCTCATAGGGAGTGGCCATCGTCATCCATGGCCGCCGGCAACATCGAAGTTATACGTTGCCAATCCAAAAAGAGGGGAAAAAAGTATTGAGTTTAAATAAGTGGAGAACACTATAAGTTTGGTGGTGGTTGAATTAAGCGAGAGGGTGGTAACTGGTGACTAATCAGGTCCACCACTAAGCGGGAAGAGACGGTTTTAGTCGTCTGTAAAGGCCCATTTACATGATGCCATTTTATTGCCTGTTGTATACAATAATATTGAAGCAATAATTTACTAGAATAG
>DWJN01000618.1:0-22457 GCA_018248895.1 Carystus phorcus
TGTTCATAGCAACCGGGACCGACGGCTTAACGTGCCCTCCGAAGCACGGAAACGCTCAAGAAATTTTTGCCACTAGCTTTCTGCCACTTGCCCATCCAGGTACCGGCCGCGCCCGAAGTTGCTTAACTCTGTCAATCGTATAGGATCGACGCGAGCCGTCGGGCTATGAGCTGCTTACGGTTTACATTGCTGGTGCTATTAAATAGCTATTTTTAGACAAACAGACAGACAGACAAAAAATGTATAAAATGTTACCTTGGTATATGTACCGTGTATACCTACATAATTATTCATTTAGTAAAAAACGTGTATTTTTATATTACAAACACACACTCGCAATTTTATTTATTTTTATAGATGTAAATTACTGTCCTTTTTAATTTACGTAGAATTAATTTAACTGTATTTTCGACATAAAAATATTTATGACAATGGAAACATAGAGATTTTCCGTTCACGCATGAAAACAACAAAAGATTGTTTATCAACATAAGTATAATATTGTGTTACCGACTATGATCAAGATAGACAATTGTGTTCGTAATGCGTATAACTATCATAATTAAACTTTACTTTCTCTAATTTTCCTATTCTTCGTCTACATTTATTGTGTAACAAGATTACGTTATTGTGCAATGGGGAAATTAAAGAAATGACTCAAAACCACAAATAAGTATATTTTGTCTGTTCGTTAGTATGTATATAATCGATGTCTGTGATCAAAAATTCCTCTAAAAATCCACAGTGGAGCAGCGTGGCGGATTATGCTCTACTCCTCAGTGATGAGGAGAGACCCGTGTTCGACAGTGAGCCATTAGTGGGCTGAAGGTAGGTAAGGTAGATCAAACATTTGGCTTCAGTTTTTCCATTTAGTTCGTTCACATAGGTACATATTATCACGCACTATAAACAATGGCGTGTCATTAGGATACTACGAATCGAACTTCAAAATAATCAACTTCGTTTATGAAACCGTTTCAATAAGCTACAACAACTGAGTTGTTATGATATAAGAACCGATACTTCATATATACTTCCTATATAAAGCTACATGTATAGGTACATTCGAGTGGCGTTAAACAAAAAATTAAGCGATAAAGTCAAGAATGGGCATTGGTATAATAAACGATGTACGTACTGGGGTGTTACGTTCGAAAATCACTCCTTGTGGCTCAAAATGAGGAGATAATAAAGTCTTACTAAGTTTTTTTTTAACGTCGCTTACGTTGTCCACAATTAACATTGAATCAATTGTTTAGTAGTGTATTAAATGAGCTTATAAACATGTGAACTTTAAAATGTTCAACTAATATCTTATAAAAAATCGGAATAAACCTATACCCATAAGTAACATAGTTTTAATACCTACTAAAAAACCGGTTTATCAGGGCTATTTATCAATGTCAACTACAATGAATTGAGTGAATTTGTTCGTTTTATTTCCAAATATTGATTAAAGTGGAACCTTTCGTAAAGCGTAACCTTCCATATAAGATTTCACAAGAACATAAAAGTGATAGCCTGCTTCAAGGTCACGGCGCCGTACGTTGTTTTAAATACCCGAAAATCTTGGGTATAATTGCTAGTGGATACAAAATAATTTTATTTATCCACAAGTACCATAACACTACGATTTAATAGTCGTTTCTAATCTTTATCGTATAGGAAATAACTTTTTAAATTTCAAAACTAGTGTACCGTTAGTCACCTACCCATAGTAGATATTATTATTTAGTGAATGCGAACTTTAAGTGTGATTATTTCGTTGATCATTATAAATTGCTAATGTTTTTTTTTTATTCGTAAATATAACATATAACAACACGTTTAAATTTTCTATTTCAGCTAAGTATTGAACCATAAATATTAATATTTGTTAAGCGACCAATAACTATTTAAGAGCTGATATCCAGCAGGAAACGAATCGGGTCGGTTCAATCACCCGACATAGACACTGCTAGATTATATAGTCATACGGTTAATAAGTCGTTTTGTATTGAAAAGTGCCATTTTAACATTTAGAAGTGAGTAGGAGTTAAGAGAGATCAATAAAGGCAAGACCACATTTAAGTAAGGCCGTAAAATTACAGTATTCAAGGCAATAGCTTCTACAATCGTGAATCAGGATTTATTTTAAGTATAAACCTACTTTAAGCAATTTTACCTCGAGTCATTTTTACACGGGTAGATAAGATACCTACTTGAGATTTACGCATATTCGTAAGTGATTTCTCTCGTTATTAAAGTTCAAAAACTGTAGATTTTTATTTAAAACATTTTTTTTAGTTTAGTTTATTTGTTGTTTATTTGTATAAGTATAGTGTACTCGTATTATAATATTCGTATACTACATAAAATATGTTTGCATTGACAATCCTTCTTGTTATTGAAATGATTTTAAATCGAGTGCAGCGTGAAAGTGGAATTAATTTTATCCTGTCAAGGACGACATGTGACAAGCGTCCATAAATGGATGTGTTAAGTTCAGATTTGGAAAATCAGCCAATGTTACCAACCGCTTTCGATTAAACATATTCAAATATTTTATTTCCTCGTATGAGACATAATATATATGTGCCTATAGTATAGTATAATTATATAGACTAGCGGGTTAGCCAGGATATCCAGACCATAAAAAACATTTTGTATCAGACCGCATTGTGAATCTAAGCCTATCCTGAATCCTCGTCAATACCATTCCGACTTAATGTTCCAATAAAGTTAGTGGTCAAATTGAGGAAAATATAGTTATGCTGTTTCTATATTTCATTAATTTATACGTATAACAAAACTGTAACCGATCGCTGTCTGTGCGTGGCAAATATATTTAAAAATTCATTATTGTGATCCCAATCCAAATTATGTTTTTTCATTTTTTTATGTTTGTTTGTGCACGCTAATCTCAGAAACGGCTTATCCGATGTAAATTTAGTTTTCAGGATTATATTGTGACGAAGTTTACTTAACATTTAGTGTTATTATCATTTAAGTCGGTATACAAATAAAGAAGTAATGTAAATTTATGTCAATCATTAATTGACTGTTAGGCGAAAAATGAAAGATTTTCCAGATGTTCCAGACTGCGATAAACTTTAATTAAGCAATTATGTTACTAGTGTCCCCTATCCGTGTTACGATGGTATCAGTCGATCAAGTACCTACTACATATACTCGGAGTTACGATACGAGCCGGAGGGTTATTATGAGTGGTTCAACGACGCAATCGACTCGAAATATTGTTGCAAGAGAGATACATTATCGTATACCCCGCGGTGTTAGTACGAACAGGAAATTTCTAAATTACTTTAGTTTGGTACAGTAATATAATTGTCTGGGCTAATATGTTTTTCAATAAATTAAAACACGCAGTTAAAGTCATATTGTAACCTGTGATGTTCTGATGACATCATTAAATTCGCGGAATTAAATTAAATTATCAGATTTTTTTTTGGTTGCAAATAATTTTATAATATAACAGTAGACCTGGCAAAGTTCGTATTATCTAGGAACATTTATCCCTTTTTTATAACATTTCTTATTGATTCGAAGTTCCTATTGGTCGTATCGGTATGTTATTGGTATAACCTATTTCCTCGGTAAATGGAATATTTTATAACATGATATACCTAATTCATTATTAGTGTTGAAAAAGTGTGTAAGATACACATTTACACGTACCAGACGCTTATATTGCGAGTTATGTGTATAAATCGAAGAAAAATGAATGAAATAAGAAAAAAATATATAAATTGTAATTTTGGTAGTATTTTAACATTAAAATACAAAGCGTTGTTACTTACTATATCACCCGGGTTTGGGATTAAATAATTCGGTGCGATTTACAGAGAGCCAGGTTAACCTCTAGGAGTCACGAGATTTTATGTAAAACAAAATAATGGCGATGCCTGGAGATTGTCGAAAGGGCGTTGCACAACCGGCAGTGTCGCGAACGGGCTAACCCGATCGGTGTTAAATTAAGCAAGATCAACATTCATTACCTTCTCATTACACAAGTACCTGAACTCGTTAATCGACATCGATCCGCATAAATTAATTACAATAAATTTGATCCCATTATGAAATGAACTTCGCTCCTACGAATAGAATAGAAAAATATATATCGTTAATATGTTAATTTGTGGCGTTCAGTATTTAGCTATCGATTATCACAATTTTAAATTCATCGTTAGTCAGTTTTACGGCTAAAAAATTTTGGCAAGAATGGTACATCAATATAAAATATTAAACAAAATAGATAGCTTGATCGACTAATGAGCAACGATTTATTCGAAGTTTAAATCGTAAGGAATCGTCGAACATCGTAAGGAATTGTAAACCGTCCTAACAATGTAGGTACACTTGAAAACTATAATCAAGTACAAGTACATTCCAGGTTAATTAGAAAATTAGTCCTGCAGAAGATGAGTTATAAAGTATTTGAATATTCTTTTCGATTAGAGAGATGTTATGATTGATGATTATTAGGTTGTGATAGATAGATTATCGCCATAGATTAGTATTTTTCAAATCATCTAGCAGGTAGACACTTTTTACCTCAAGTCGACAATACCAATTTTAACGTTACAAAAAAAAATACAAAAAGTTTTATAATTTGAACGGTCAGAATTTTTTATTTAGTATTATAACGCAAATTTGGAAAGACGTTATAAACACACACAATTTATATAACAAGCAGATAATACTTAAACTTTTTGCAGTAACAAGACTGAATCATGTTTTTCCTAAATCATGTTTTTCTATGGCATCTATTTAAGTGGCCTAGAATACAATATAACAAAGAATGAATGAAATGTATAAGTCCTATGGCTACATTGAATATGAAACAGATATAAGTACTTTAATTTTAAAGATCGAAGAAAGCTGTTTATCATTCAATGCATCAGTCACGTGGTCCAAATATGTCACGGCGATTAATAATAATTGAATGCGCTTAGATAGTTCCAGAGACAGTAGAGTGTTACAATCGCGGTTCCGAAATGTCAAAAACTTTCTCCCTTTGTACATTAGTATAGAATAGAGCAACGGGCGATAATATCTTGTTCTAACTAGGTCAACTTAAGGAGTACAACCTACGACGTGCTTGTAGGAAGTTGGTTCTTTTGTACTATTGTACGTAGAAATAAAGAGGTAGTACGTTAAGGGTAAAAGTTTTAAAAAATATCAAAATAACTTTTAAACTTTAACGAAACACCAGTTGGAGCCATCTGACTGACGTTACTAGTTGATATATATTCGTTTAGCTCGCTATTATATCCTTTAGTATTAACTATCGGATTGGATTATATCGTCTTTACCTCAAATATTATAGACTGGAATAGCGTGTTGCATTCCCCAGACCTCCAAATGCCCAGGATTTACTTCATGATACAATTAAAATATCGGGGAAGATATAGATGAACATCCGTGAACTCACAACAGATTTATGTAAAAATAAAACAGAATTTAGTAACAGTAAAAAAATTTAGGGCCACGATACTGGTACGAAAAATTGCATTTCATACATATATTTCAAATCACCTAAGTGAACAATATTCTAAAAGTGTTCCATATTCTGAACGATTTACTATAAAAAGGGAGGTACGTTTTAAAGGTAAGTTTTAAACGACAGAAATAAAAAAACCATATCAAAAGTATTTGTAAGGGCAGATTTGATTCTATTTCAGGTTTACTAATTTCCTATTGCCATGATGCTACTTAGCAATGCTTGATTAACTAAGTCATAGATTAACCAGCGTAGCGTCGAATAATCGAAATATTGGAGCGACAGCTCCACTTTTTATGGGATTGGAAAGTCCAAGACGATTTCCAAACAATAAACAATACAATTATTCGTCTTATCCAATTATCTCATCTGAAGACCTTGTAAATAAAGCGGGCGCATACAAGTACTGAGGTATACGTATATTTAGTAATTAAATTGTGTGTAAGAGTGTACAGACTGAAACATTTGTAAATGAGGCTCGGTTATAACATCGATATTGTAAATATATATTTTTATATCTCGGATTTTTAATTAATGAAGGCTTCAAAAGAGTAGACATACTAGGTACTGGTAAGTTTTTATGCGCTCCATATACATATTTTCAACGTCACAAGGAAACCGTTTCATATTTTTTATTAATTATAAGTTACTGCTTGACTATATGTAGTACTTACTATTTGTGCCTATTACTTAGTTCCATTAACATTTGTTTACTATACTATATCTTGTATTAGGATTTTTTATTAAACTTTTTATCTAATTACAAACTGAATCAACAATACAAATTTTATACACCTTAAATATTACAATAGTATTTAATTTTAAATAATGTCTTTTTTAATATGCAGTTGCCATTAACATAATAAGAATTAATTATTGTTACTAGCGGTGTATTATTTTACGACTATAAATAAATTACTTATTAACTCCATCAATATTCTATCACATAGATGTAATATAATACAAAGTAGTTTCGCATAAACCTTTTTGTAACTACAACGTAATAACTTCCTAGCAAGCGATAGATATCTGTGACAAAAACAATTGGCGGAGGCGAGCAAAAACTCTATTGTGTAGTCCCTATGAGGGTGTTGAGAAATAAACATTCAACAATTTTAAGGTCAATTGCGCCTAATAACGCGAATTGGAATTTCATTATAGATTTTCATTAGTCATTTCGTATATTTTTAATCTGTGGTATGAATTTTAAATCCTAATACAAAAGTGGCACAACATTGTCGTCCATTGAGGCAACCGATTCATTAGGTATTTTCATACTTTTTCGTTTCGTTTTTCAATCACACTCGGATGCAATAATTACATTATATAAAGATTACTGTTCAATGGAAACACAATTTAAATTACTTGGAATGGAACTGTGTTCACTATTGTACTAAATACAAAAAGGGATGTGCTACCTAGGAGGTGTAAAATAAAGTTTCAATTAAAATTCCACCAATTCATATACATATATTTAGGTCAATGAATAAATAAAATGGGTTAATAATTCTACTATTCACAATTTGCAGCAGTTAAATTTGCGCGGAGGCCGTATCCCATAAAACCATAGAACCTCGACCGAGATGGAGGCGTACGTCCGTTATAAATGGAACAGGTTAGTAGGTTTTTCCTTTCTGTATTAATTACCGCGTCAGTAGACCCAAGGCCAGCCGGCGAGCCTTCGTCCCGGTCATTGTTATAATCCCCTATATGGCTTCATGCACATAACATAGCAGAACGTGTAAACACTATTGTAAAATAAAAAAAAACTAATATTTCGCGCTTATCATTGAATTCACTGAATTTTTCATCTTTGTAGTCATGGTAATATAATACCACTACTTTGTCACGTCAATGCCATTTTTTCTAATATAAAAGCAAAACAGACGAAAAGGCTATTCGAGTCTGTAAAATTTTCGTGTCGATATCCGCAACATTCGATAGTCCGAATGACTTGCTTTTGTATGCCATGTAATATAATCAAATCATGTTGATTCATACTAGAGGAAGTTATAATAGAAATAACAGGAATTGGATGAGTTAGTTACTGTTAGTTAAAATAATCTGAAGTACCCCTAAATACGTAAGTTTACGAAATCATTAAGTACTCGTATATATTTGAAAATTAGATCAGAGATAAGCTGACGTTGTGAGATCTATATTCGAATGATATTTTCGTCATACTTGTAAGTAGCATTGCACAGTACTAAGTTTCGTAACAGTGTTAAGTAAAAGTAGAAAGAACGAAAACGAATTATAATTTTGCGTACATACATATATGTGGTACTATATAGGCACATTTTTGAAGTAATATGATTCATAATACAGGATCGTGCTTGACAAGTTGTAAACACATGTTTGGCAAGTATCAGGATCTTCAATATTCTATTCGCTCCAGCGTAAGTCAATAAAATCATGTGTAGGTTTAAATGAATATTTGTAGTCCGTACGCCTATTATTTAGGAATAGTATTAATTATCTAAAAACAGCAAAAAGCCAAACTACCTACCTTAAATTTGAAATAAAATATAAATTAATATCATAAGTTTGTCACATTTTAAATAATTTTAGAAATTGTTTTGGCAGCTTTTGTGCAATCTGTGATCGAATATAATTTCTAATAAATCACCTTTCAGACAGCCTTAGGTAAACTTCGTCTGGCCTAGTGATATCAGATAATCCATACGAAATTATACCTGGCGGGCAAGACTTGATGGGCCGGATAAGCTTTGGGGCTGCGATTGCATGAATATTATTTTCCAATCGCTCGTAATTCCCTTGAGACCTTTCATGCGCTCTTGAAAGCTATTAGAGGATCGACAAATAGATTAAGTAACCCACTCGGTATACTCGTAACAATATACGATAGCTAACAAGATAAACAAATACGAGTACTTAAAGTCGTAGAATGGTTGCGATCTTCGATTGAATTAAGTCGTAAACAGATCCAGTGCTCTAATTCTTGTAAATATTCGACATTGAAGGTTGACCATAATAAAACCTAATTTTATGTATTTAAACTTTATGAGAATGCCAATTGTGACGTGAATGTTTGCAACTGTATCATACTACTACAACAGTTTATCTTAATACTTATAATACAGATATACAAGTTCAGATGAGCCGATATAAAGTTATAATTTTAACTCTTTAAGACAATTAGTGCTTACAATAACACGAATACAAACATACCTTTTATGTTGTTATAAACGACTAAAGTTTAAAATCGACCTTTCTAGATATACATGTGTTATGTCTAAATGCATAGAAACCTAAAACAGAATATACCACAAAGGGTATAATTAAAAAAAAATACTTATTAACTTTCAAGTCTTTATTTTTACATGTTCAGTTTTTTATCCATTCGTCGTTATATTATGAAAAAGTACTTAATGTTATTCTGTCACTTAGAACGCAAGTCAATATATGACACATTTTTTATGTCAATTTTAATTAGTTTTACTTCCGAAGTCGTTGATATGAAGAGTCGTTGATTTTAAACATTAAGAATCCCTTTAGACGGAATGTCTATTAACTATTTCCTTAGACGCGATGTTTATATACAGCTAGGACGCATCGGCTCCCTAGATGGAACCGTTAAAGTTCTAAATTGGCGTCAGTCAACGAGATTGTTTTAGAGTTAGTCATTGTAAGGAAGTATGTAACGGACTTTGTAAATCAGAGCAGTAACGATGACAGCTTCCAATGAATGAAATTGATTGAAGAATAGCTTGATTAAGATGATCGAATTATCCAATTGGGCCTCTAGATGATTACATTAGCAAAGACTACCTACTTAGATATTACTTTATTCTTAGTACCCACGTCGGTATTTGTGCCTATTACAATTATATTTATATTTCTTTTATATTATGATAGGAACGTCGTAAAACATGTTAGTTTAAATTTAACAATTATGCAGATTTAGTAGGTATAGAAACTGAATACCAAACCCGGTTAAACACGTGAATCTTCCTCACTTGTATTTGCTGGATGCCGAGAAAGTCTGAACACAATTAAATTACATAAACGTAAAATTATTAAACACTATAATTATAGTATGAATTTTAAATTCATTGTCTTATGTAGGATTGATAATATAATTTAAGCGCAACCGTAAAAATAAAAGTAACGGAATAAATTAAAATAATGCGCGAACAAGCAGGCCTTTCACTCTCGGTCCTGCCTTACCGCGACATTGTCTCTCCGCAAACGTTTGAATATCATCCAACGACGAGGCGGAAAGTGGATACATTAATTTTGATGTAAAATGAATTGGATTAATTCCGTTCGTGAATTATTTCTTACGTTATATATAGCCTCATAAATAGCCTTATAAATAGCCTCTGCGGCAGCGACAATTTATACATGAAATAAAATACAAGTATTCAATGTACATATGCGCTGAAAAGTCGTTGCGCAATAGTCTTAAAGTGATGACGTTATATATCACATCATGGACAGATCACGATGCAAACTGTTGCCATCGTGCAAATGGCTTTTGTTTTCCTAATCACCTGCCAATTGCTGTAATGAACTAAACGTCGTATCACCGCGGAACATTCAACGTTACACTATCTGGTTTGTAATTTCACAACGGAACGAATGCTTATGGTACAAGGTAGACATGTAGTGGTCAACAATTGACTCCAATAGAAAGGTCGCCATAATTAAATTAGCGATGCTCTTCTAATGTGAAATATTGCCCGAAGAGCAGCGGGCGGTTGACTATTAGCACGAATCAAGTACTAATATCTTTAGGCATGCTCTCGTATCGCTTACTTAATAAATATACATAATTAGCGTAAAGAATTATTTTCTACATAATAACACAGTAACCAGACCAAACTCATGAATTTAATATTTTAACGTGGATATAAAATAAACGTATTTTGTAAAGTGCCTAATGAAAAGAAAAACATTTTTTTCCGATGATGACACTAGTTCAATCTTTATAGCAAGGAATAATAATTGGTATTACGAACGAATCGAGAATTTTTACTAGTTTAATATCGCTAGTAATATACAATACAATTAATGTGAAAAGTACAAATTTTATATTTGCTTTTATCAGACAATCGCCTAAGGTAATAATTATACGCCTACGTTTTTGATATAGAAATATACATACATAAAAAGCGTATTTTCCGTTACATATAACATTAAATGGCTTCCGTCCATAGATTAATTTTACGGAGCGATTCTGATCTTCGTGGAAAGTGGTGTAAATGTATCAAGAGATATCGTATCTGGACGTGTTTACTCTTATTTCTGGTCGCGGTGCGGTTACACTGTAACTGTACTACTACTAGGTTGACGGATAGCTGGTGTAGACACGCTAATACCTTAAACGAGGTCAGTGGAACCTGCAACGTGCTCGAAGAATCAACGCTCATTCGAACTTGAGTAGATAAAAGTAATTTGTCAAACATAGCGATGGGGCACACGGTGACGCCGGTTACGAGTTTGACGACTAAATTGAAAGAGCAACGATCTAGCCCAGTTTGGTAACCGTCACAAATCATTTGGTAACCGTGTTTTTAAATTTGATAGCCGTAGTGCGCAATATCCCTCCTCTGTTCACCCGTGCAGAGTTATTTATCTGTAGTCTATACAAACAATTATACCTACAATTGGACAATATTTATGTAAATAGAGAGTAAAATTCGTTTTTGTCGCGAGTATGAAATTGGAATCCCGAGCAAAAAAGGAAAAATAAATTGAATCACTTTGCACTCTTGCGCTCACAATTTGCTACGAAAGAGTGGTAAAACATAATCGAACAATACTGGAAAATTGTTTTTTACTCTTCGTCAGTATAACGTTACAGTTTGCGTCATAAAATATTTAAAACAAATGTCGACACAAAATAATAGGATGCGATAAATGTTTTTTTTTCTTCTCTATAATTACTTACTTTTTTATCAACTTTAATGTTAGTCCCCTTTAACTACAAAATATAGTAAACATTTTTGCTCAGAAACTTTCAAAAGGCACTCAATTAATAAGAAACGTAGAATTTCGTTTTAAGCAAAAATATTAAACACTGGAAGAAATTAAAGAGAGACAAAACAAGAGTAAATAGGATTCTTTTAAGTTAGTGCTCTTACAATGTAAGTCTACATTCCGACTTATTATGGGATGGGATTATAGTCAAGCACTAACATAAAATGCAAAAAAACACGCTGTGTAGAATAGTAGTGGATATTCGTGAAAACAGTATATTAGGTTACGGGTTAAAACGAACAGCTCAAACAGTGCATTTGTTGAAAACAATAAAGATGCGATCTACGCAACAAGGTTGTGCGTCGCATCTGTTGTCGAATACAATCGCGGCCCAGCATTGTCTAGCAGCCATTGTGATTGTTCGGGAAACTCCAGTGTCGGTAGTGTTGGAGAGTCGCTGTCGGCCAGAGTCGATGTTCTCACATTGTTTTTACACTTGTAGGGACATGATGACGCCCTTTTTGTCATAAAATTAAAGTAAAAATAAAACTAAAAAAACACGCTTTTAGAATTAAACAAATTAAAAAATAATTCCTAACATAACAATAAAATTACTAACGAGGAAATTAATGCCACTGTTCTAAATATATATTTTTTTAACTATTATTACATTGTTATTGATCTTTGAGAAATGTACGAGGTTTAAATTAAATCTTATTGCTCAAAGTAGAGCAAAATCAAGCCCAAAACAGTCGGTCACATATAAGCAATCTTATAGATGAACTAATAAAAGCGTTTTAATAACGAATCGTACATCCATCATTTTTTTAACACGAGATAGTCCTCCGCCGACTTGTATAGGAATGTTTCGCATCGCACCCGATGCGGCGCGGGCGTCGCAAGTGTCGCGACATACATAGGAATTGTGACGCAAGATAACTGCCCTTTAGTTGTCACTTATGTAAAAAGATCCGCGACGCATAAACAGCCCATAAATGTATATTCACGTCCATTCATGTTTATTTATCGTTATTAAGAGTTAAAGTGGTCAGTGTGGTCACTATGATTTTGAAATCTGAATAATTAAGTGTGCTCATAGGGCAAGATTGTAGTCAGAATTTTCGTTCGTCTCCACGACTTTGACTACCGCATTGTTATCGGGACATCCTTCTCATGTGTAGGCACACACGCTAAACTGATTAAAATTGTTGTTCAACTTCTATGAAAGTCGATTTCATATCGGAAAAATGATTCAACTTCGCTTAGTAAAAAAATAATTAAATAAGGTGTCTTAGGATAAACAGAGAATAGGCTTCTACAAAGCCAGTACGCTTAACATCGTTATTTACCATCCAGTGGGACTGTAGAATTACCTTGTAATTATTAATAAAAAACATACTATTTATTTGTGATACACAGAACTTTATGACAACTTTTTACTTTATTAAGCGTAAGTCATTGAAAACGCACTCTAGGTAAAGATTAAATTTGGAAAACCAAGGATAAACAGACATCTTCATACTACCCAGGAACTGTACTTCACTAGCTTTGCTTCTTGAATTGCTTTTTAAGTTCTAGGCTAGATATGATTCATTTAAATATTTTTTTGTATACTTTATAATACTTTATATTACAAACAAATTTTATTACCTAAGGTGATTATGTTTGACTTTAAATAGAAATCATTTCCTTTCAACCACAAATAATAAATTTACAAAATATTACTCAGATGCTACTATAAGTATTTAAAAATAATCACAATTTACGTTTGTGTGGTTGTGCATGAGTGTGAGTGCGTGAATTTTTAACGTTATGTGATTCAAAAATGTGCTAGAACAACAAAAATGATATCATAAATCAGCACCGAGTCCCACCTTACGAAGTATGCAATATATACTTACAAAATATAATTAAATACGAACACACTAATTATAAACAAAATCGGT
Organism: Carystus phorcus; assembly: GCA_018248895.1. NCBI lineage: Eukaryota > Metazoa > Arthropoda > Insecta > Lepidoptera > Hesperiidae > Carystus > Carystus phorcus. The sequence continues at coordinate 13,396 of DWJN01000618.1, forward strand.
GTTAATGATCGACTTGTAGATGATGGATTGATTGTGGACATGATATTTCATTGACCTTTGCGTATATAGATACTGTTTCTGTGTGTCAAAGAGAAGGGGAGCCGGTGCTACATATAGAATTAACATAAAACATCGTTGTCGTAATTACTTCAGTATGCTGCGTTTATACGTGTTCGTCCTACCTTTATATCGTGTTTTGTGTGTAAAGGACTGGACGATATTATTAAACGTATATTGGATATTTGTTCTAAATTCATCGCGTATAATTTGGTCTTCAGACTATTAATACTACTCGTATTAGTTAATATTATTAGACGACCGAACCGAAATTATTACGTAGAAAGTAGTAAATATCTTCTATAAAAAAAATAAAAGTCTTCATAAATATGTACATATGTTCGTTTATAGGTAACTATTTTAGTGATTATGATTGGTAGCTGATGTAAGCGGCATTTTGGAGAAATTAGCACCAATTTATAAAACGAAAATGGGTTATTATAAAAAAAATGTCTGCCAGGTCAATTATTTTTATAACATTCAATGTCAATAGTAACGTATTCTTCTATTCAATTCATGTTTCACATTTAATATGAAGCAAATGTAATAACTGGATACCTATAATTAGTCAATTTACTAGACATAAGGCAAGGTTCAAGACTTTAATAGCGTATTTGAGAAATAAAATTTGGGTACCTACCGATATCCGATATTCCGAAGATCTCTAAGTGGTTATTTGAAATCAAATTTCTCAAAATAAGTATATGTTTCTCCAACTACATATACAGTTGTACATCTGTATTCAGTTGATATTATAATGATAATATTTGGAAAATATGTAACATTTCCATATTTGAAAATGTTCTAAACAAAATTTGTTTCTTTATCGTCCTATTACTACTTAGTGTCGCTACTTATTTTCCGAGAGAATAATAATACCTAAAAAAGACGTTATGATGTTAGATATAGGTACATTCTAGGTTTTCTTAAATTTTTAAATTTTAATTAAAAACGTTGAAACATTGAAAATCTGACAATTTAGATTTTATTGTTAATGTAACTACGATAATAATGAAAACGACAATGTTATATATGTTATATATATTTTTATGGTCAAAAATACATAAACACTACAATAACTGAAAGATAACCTTAACCCGTTCTAGGACTAAAGAATCAAGATTTACATTACCTAGGTTTTATTGTTTAACTATCGACCTGATTCTTTACAATTAGAAACGTTTAATTTCATAATTGTTGTAGTTAGTTACCTGTAGGTAAAGGAAAATAATTACCACGATAAAACTATGAAAAGATCGCAGGTGAATAATAATGAAAGGTTATTTTAACAGCTGGTAGCTCTGTATATAGATCTGACTCGGTACGAGTTTAAAGACGTCAATGTTTAAAGATATTTCCACTCCACTAAAACTTAAATTAATTCCTTTAGTTGTTAATGTTTATTAACTAAATAGGTAGGTTAAGCATTAATGACAAGTGTTAGGTAACTCTAAAACAATACAAATTATAAATAAATCCACGTAATTGATTGTAACTGCCTCCACCCATCTCCATTGGGGCAATGTGGTGAAGTAATCTCTAAGCCTCATTAGTGATAAAGAAGAACCCGCGCCCTGTAATGGACAAATTAATATTTTGAAGCAAACTAAACTTTATGCTTTTGATAATCATTGTATAAAATAAAGTACCCCGATATTATCACATTCGATGACAATACTTATTTAGTGTTATTTGATGACAGTTTGATTACACGCATAGCAAATCGCGTAAAATATAAAAAACATATCCATTTATGTTCGAAACGTGTTTTCGCAAATATAATATATATACTCGCCATCTACTTAAATTTTAATAATATATAAATTGCATAATTAATAACAGCGATGTGTCATCTACGGGTGATATTTGTAATTTTAAAATGTCTTCTAAAATAAAGTAAATTTCGTTTATGTTATAGTTGATACTCGTACGCAAATTCATAACATGTGTACGTCGATCTAATAATAACAGACTCTTATAGTGAAAATGCGAGGAAAATATGAAAAACGCAATTTAGATGACGATCATCGGAAAGACGAGTCAGACACGCTCCATTTATTCACAGCAATGTGATCGATGTTGGCCCCTGCACGAAACCGCAGCAAGAGTAGTTTTCCTATTTAAATAAACCATACCTCGCTCCGCACGAAATGACCGAGATTGTATAGAATTTACGCCTTGTTCATATATGTATGACGGTACCTTCAATGCATGTAGAACTGTATTTATTCAAGCTGAGAGAAGCATAGATCTCACTATTATGAGAGATTCTTAGAAATAGAATATTAGTCGACATGAATTTGTTTGCAGATATTACACATGTAATCAACCACTGAACAAAGACATTATTAAACTTTCTCGTACCTTAATGTGTTGGAACAATGGAGCCATCTAGAAGAAACTGAACCAAAACGAAAACATAAGGTAATCAAGGAAATATTACTTTATAAACAACCAATTTTTACAGGAGAATCTATAATTTCCACTAGGGGTTTTCAAATACGTATGTGAATACGTACTAAATATGTACGTGTTATGGATAATAATTATTAAATGTTATGTCGTTACCTACTTTTAATTTAGTTGCATGGTCATTCGTTGTGCCTACATTTTGTAGTCACTTACATCGTACAAAGTCACTGTTTGCCTCTTTCTGTTTTATAGTTTCGTTCCTTTAAAATATCAATTAAATATCCATGCCGTCTTCACCATAATATTAGAATTGTTACCGAGTTTATAATAGAAATATCTTGATCTTTATAGTCGATTCGTTATTATTTGTATCAATAAATTTGTACATTTTATTTCTAAAATGGGTTTTGTACTAACTTTAATAAGTTATACTATTCTTTACAAAGATTTCGTATAACATTATAAAACCTATTTATTGCTTGATATTAAATAATTATGTTACGATTTTATTCCACACACGAGTGAATAATATTTAGCAGCATCAATTTGTGCCTATTATTAGTGGCTTCACTTACTTAATACTTTAAGACAAAAATGTAATTGAAGGAAAATCAAGTTACTTACGATAATAACAATATTATGCGTTATTGATACGTAAAAATCACCTAAAGGAATATTTATAACTAAGGTCGGTTCTATAATAATATGAATATAAAGATGTACGGATCAACTTAATCAATCATACGTTACTGCACGAAATGATATAGTATCAAGTCACTTGTATAAAATCGTTAACACGTGTTGCATCCGGCGGAATTACGTACCAGGGTTTGTCGGATATTATGGGGCTTTTAGAGGTCATTGGACCTAATGCGACATGTTTGTTGTTCAGAGTTTTCGTAATACCCATTAAATCTATTCATTATAAAAGATTATTGCAATAGATTTAAAATCATATGCACTTAGGCATTATTACCATTACCATTATATTTTTTAAGAGATATTATGCATATTTTTTAATACATTGTTTCCACTTGTCTAAACAAAAAACACCTGAGTAATCATTTCGTTCCAGCTAATAGTGTACTATAGCGTATACTTCAAAAAATGATGTGTTACTGTGTGTCCATGTCTAAGTATACCTTATACGTAATTATATTGTGTCACTCTCGTCGATGCAGAACACACAGCCGCTTTTCCTTCTTATCAAGGAAATAGTAAAAGTAATAATGTCTAGTTACAAAGTGAAAATAAGCCGGAACGACAGCAAAATAAGACATAATAAGTCTGTAGTAAGATATACTATACCCGAAGTTCAATTATGACATGTTACAATTTTAAATAGTCATTTACGAAAATGAATTATTGGTTTGCGGGTTCGACCCTTAGGCCAGATGAACATTTTGACAGCTGAGTGCGGTTGGTGTTTTTCGTGAAAATATATACATAGGTATGTATGGAAAAATATCCTTATCACTTGCGAAGTCATTCGCATACATATACATAGTTTGTAAAATTATTATTCTCTATAAAATGTTTCATATATTATACGTATTTTTTATAAAACGTTATTGTTTCCGAAAGAGATTTTCAGTTAATAACCTAAGTAATTTATTCAAATTAACGTACCAAGACAAAACAGATTTGGCCGTTTAATTTTGTTGAGGTTTAATTGTGGTGTTTCAAAACTTTTTGAAGCCTTACAACATCTTGTTAAAGTTAACCAACTCGTAATATGCATTCAAAATTTCAAAGCAACTTTTCTTTTTAAGTAACCTTTTTTCTATAAATGATTTTTGCATATATTTATTTAATTTGTATGTTTCTTTTTAGTATAATTAAATATACATTCATGAAACATTAAGTTACTATTACTGACCTTAAAAATGATCACGCGAGAATAATGTTTGGTGGTATATCAATTTATTACATGCATTTGTCGTCGCCAGATCTTTTTAAAAGCGGTTAAACCAAAATAGACGAGTGTAATGTCGGCAAATTATTTATTGACATTATGTGCAGCTAGGAGCCGATAATCAGGCGCGTAGTACCTATTCTTTCCCATTACGCATTATACACCATGTATGCTAGGATAAAAGGGTCAATGGAGTTTATACAGCTGTCTTCAAAGATAGAAGATCGTTTCTTTATATAGGTGTTTAAATACAAAAGATGTTGTAGAATATCCAACGATGTCGATTCTAGAAAGAAAGAAATTCTTTTACTATACACTTAATACTATAAAATTATAAAAAAAACTAGCGACCTGCAGCCGTCGCATTTTACATTATTTTTTCCCTAAAGATCAACTTAATTTTTTTCATTATTATGTCTTTCATGTTTGCATTGCGCGAAATATTGATTTAAATTGTATAGTGTAAACGGCAATCATTTTGTACATGAAATGCTGAAAGTAAATATATAACGTATTTCATTTGATAAGAATAAACATCGTATGCGTCTAAATAGCTTTCCAAAAAACATTTTAGGTATGTGTCATTTTTTAAAGATTAAAATGGCTATAGTAAGCTATTCTTAAAAGATAGACGTGTACCATTAATGACTTGATTGTAAACAGGAACTTTTCCACCATACATTGTTTTGTTATATATTATAGGATTTAGGCAGCGTTTTCGATAAAAGCACGTAATCGAATTGATATCTTCAACAATAATCGTCATGTTCCATACAATTGCCCCAAATTATTAATGAATTATACACAAAAATCTTCTCTTGAATGGCTCCGTCTATTAGTGAAAACCGTATGGTAATTCGTTCGATATTAACGCGTTCCGATCTGACCAACAGAGGGGGGGGGGGGGGGGGCTGACTTTGTAAGATGCAGATAATCGTAAAAGAGCAAAAAAAGCAATATACATAAGTATTAAGAAAACAAAAGTCGACTTACGGCGTATCTTTTGACATTTTCAATTTGTAATCTAGATAGCATATAATGTTATGATAATACGGGAGGCTTCAACTTGTTAAAGTCAAATGGAATTTGTAGAGGTAGATTTATCGAAAACTTGAAAAACTAATAAGAGTGATAAAATACAAAGGTAAAATGTTATAGTCATTTTCTATGGTATGGACTAAATAGGCTGCGTACATTAAAGCTACAATATTTGCAACACGCTATAAAAAATACAATGAATGTGATAATAACATATTTGTGTTAGTAGGAAATACACATGTTCTAAATTATTATGGGCCTCTAAATAAACATTATTAAAAATAGAGTATCTTAAAGTGTCAACTGGGTAAGTGATAATTATATAAAGTATTATTATTTAAAACATTTAAAGACATTGCGTCAAATAAACAAAGTATAAGTATGTAATTAATTTCCTTGTATTATTTGACGAATGAGTCAAGGTTAAGGCGGGATAAGTATCGGAAATTAATTAAAGAAATATATAACATTTCAATAGCACCAAAATACAGGTAGTAGAATACATAATATAAAAATAAAACTCAATGAAATATCACTCAATCACCTTGGAGTACCGTTGGCCTGTTAGTGGTCGCAAACTAGATATGGGTAATATGGTTATCACTGAAATAATTTAAAATGTGGAGCGGATGGCAGTAAAAATTACATCACGACTGCGTTTTGTACTTGTATTTTATTGGCGTGCTCTTGAAACGTAACTACTTTGTTCCATTTTATCTTTCACCTTATATTTCAAAACAATGATAATATTATGGTATTAAAATTTAACATTGAATTTTATATATATCCGTACGTAGGTGCACTTTTTAATAAAAATACTGATGAATATGATAATGAATTGATTATAAATTCAAATTTTAATAGACATTCGAGGGCAAACGAGCCGAATTGGGAAACGTCACCTGTGAACAACAGAAACACAAAAAAAGGGAAATTCAAAGACTATTTTTGTGATAACGAAAAGGAATAAGAATATAGTGTATGGCCACCCAGATAAAGTGTAGACTAGCGAACTTCATAACTCCATATACATATATATAATATTTATTCATAATATTTCAGGCATTGGACAACACAGAAAGACAAGGTAACACACCCAGACCGAGAACAGAAATTTAAACTCATCATTCAAATTTCTACCCTGCTGGAAATCAAACCCAGGACCCTTCGAACGGCGGACCAGTATAGTGACAAAACAATAAGCAAACATTTTAAAAATGATCTTAATAATAGTACAGATATCTATCGGTTAGTTTTATTTCACGTATGGAAAAGACTTTTTTTTATTAAATTCAGATAGAATTATTAATATTTAATAAAGACAAACGGAATAATGACAACTAATGGCGACGCTAATTATATATTTAATTACTTTAGCCGTAAACCAGTATTCTAAAAGTGTTTCGTTGCCCACACGAAGTCAACCATGTGTCCGATTTGACAAAAATAGCCGCATGAAATCAAGTCTATTGCAATATTGCCTTGTAATATTATATCGATACCGCACGTGAGGTATTATGCTCTAACTATAAAACGTAGCAAGTTGACAAAAAATAAAACCTTAGACAATTTCGATTCTGACGTTTATCAGATTTTTCATTTTCTGCTTCAGACTTCGCAATTACATATATGTACATATGTGCCAAAACAAATTTTACTAACGTCAGTAAGTACTTTAAGAGTAGGTATTTTTTTTTATAAATTATCGTGTAAAACATACGTATGAGTATAAATCCTTAAATAACGTGCTAAAACGTAGACATTACTTACCGTTTAAGTATATTCGGCATCATTTTGTTAGTACGAGTACACTTCACTTAGACAAACATGTTATTTGAGTATTGTTTTAGAACTAGTTTCACTGTTGAATAAACTAAGGACCGGCCGAACTTTTCCATGTTATCTCAGAGAATTGTTATCAATGACAGATCGGGGTTCTCTCAGCCTTATCGCCATTCTATGAACAACACGTCAATCAAACACGGTGTGACTATCTCATGGCTTTTGATAATACTTGTCTCATTCTGCCGTCACGTGGAAATGTACTAAAATATCATTTGCTTCTTCGCTAACGTGTCTAATAATTGCATGTGTAAATAAACGGAGTATTATTATAATACGACAGTAGAAATGTTTATGTCATACATTGATCATGGAATTGAGAACATTTGTTAAGATAACTTCTGAGTTAAGTACGCACCCATAAATATAAATTTGTATTCATATTTGTATATTATGTTAACATATTTTTAATCACATTTTATTTTTGTATTGCAAACTTTCCTATTGCTCCTATTAGAATCTAGTTTCTTGCGGAACTGCGGGGATTAATGTCCTATGACCTTCAGAAAAAAGTCTTGATATTATTCCTTCGTTCGTTCGAGATAATGCACAACACAAAAAGACACACACCCAGACCTAGACTAGAAATTTAAATTCATCATTTTTCTGCCTCGCTGGGAATTATATCCAGGACCAATCGGACGGTTGTCCGGTGTGGTTGATTCTTACGCAACGCAGGTCGTCATTAGATTTTTATATATGTTCTTTAACTCACAATGAGAGCACGAATTTTGTTTAATTATGTGCAAGGTAAAATATTGTGCAATAATAGAATATACTAATTAAATGATGCACTAGACTGTTCTCTTTGCTCTTGCTAATTATATTATGTATTTTACAACGGTTCGGTTGATGATTATTGCGAAAATTAAACAGTTTCAATATTATGTACCCACTGAAAAGTCCACACTATTGGAAAATATTAAACATAAAATCCAGGCACTATAAATATAAATAAATATGTCGGTAAATCTGATAGATTTCTAAATATAAGTAAATTCGGTGATGAAAAGAGCGGAAATTTGGGCTCAATGGTGCAATCTGGGTGATGATGATGACAGTAAGCAAGGAACTTTGCATCGTTATTTTTTTATTAGACTTATTAAATCTGTCAACTGCTTTGAATCGACTACGAATAAATAACGAATCACAGCTTATCTCTGTCCCACTTATGGGGTCTTCTTACAAACTGAGGCTATAAGTCAAGGCCATCGTCTAAGTTGGCCAAATGCCAATTGGCAGTATTTACACGCTTTTCGGAATGTAACAAATCTTTCATATGTGCATCTATACTTAATTAATACAGTAGAAAGTGTAAGAAACGCTTTATTATAGATTAGCTTTTATCTAAACAGGTATATTAAGTTTGATAGACATAGCAGTACAGGTTTGGTACCAAGTTGCAACTTATGTAGAAACACTTTAACAGTTACACAATAGCTCAATGTACAATGCCTAATTCAAATCTGAAGATAGTTTCGAGTACCATATAGTGGCACACACAAACACTAGTTCATTTCGTAACTTTTCACACTTAGTTATTAGAAGTGACAGTAGCGACGAGTTTTCTTCGTGACACTATTGAAACGAGTGTGTGAAGTAATCTTTATTGCGTGTAGGTATTTCACCTTGCCCTGTCAATAGTTTTAACGCCACGTTCGATATTCATGATTGATACAAAACAGCGAATGAAATATAATTTAAAAAGCAGCACTTGAGGCTTTCAAATTCAAATTCAAATTCAAAAATCATTTATTCATATAGGTATTATTTCAATACACTTATGCACGTCATTTTT
>DWJN01000619.1:0-22453 GCA_018248895.1 Carystus phorcus
TGTTTGTTTAATATCTTACGCAGGATTAGATCCATAAGATTCTAACAGATGGCGGAGTAAGTCTTCTAAATGAAGTATGTAAACCTTAGTCACAGCAACGCGTGGCCGGTTCTACTAGTATATTGATAAAAAGACATTGTCAAGAACAAGCATTTAATACAAAAATCGAACACTCATTTGTTTTTCTTCTTGAGTAGTCTGCCATTTTGAATTTAGATTGCCGTCATTTTATTTTTCATATCCCTCAGAGCCAAACCCTTTCATTTAATACCGTTATGAAAGTGCATAGAAAATAACTAGTCAGCCATCTTGGACTATCCGCCATATTAGATGTAGGTACTCGTAGACTTACGTCACTTGTTTATCGACCATTAACATTAGAATTCTCCACCAATCCGCATTGGAGCAGCGTGGTGGAGTATGCTCTAGACCTCCTCAGTGTTAAGGAGATACCCGTGCTCAATAGTGGGCCATTAATGGGTTGAAATCAACATCCGAATTTCAACCCAATCAAGATGTATGTGATGAAATAACTGAAATTATTTTTGGAACCGTGACTAATTTTTTTACACATATAAGTTAATGCTTGACCACTATTCTACCTGGTGGTAAGCATAGTAGCCTTGGATGGTGAAGCACTAAGTCAGTAGGTGCCTATTCACTCTTGTCTTATATTAGTTTACTATATCAAAGACAAAGTATTAAAGTTTTTAATTAGTTTATAAGTAATATATAAATATTTATTAGTTTATAAGACTTGGATTTAGCTAAATTGTCCGCCACTATAGGCAGGACATAAGAGAAATTTCTTTTATATAACACCTTCTGTACTTACCTTATTGTCCACCATAAATGACCTTGACTTTGATTAGTTTCTTATGCATTGTTTTAAACACTATTTCCATCGATGTTATATTAGTTTTTCTTATCTATGTAATGTAACATCATTATCCTTAATTCTGGCTTTAAAAATAACACGTTGTATTGGGTGAAATTACCCACCTACCTGGTACGTGACGAGCACAGATTATGAGACCGGGGTGGTTATCGATTTGGAGCGAAACTAGAATCTGATACTAGGTAACAAGTACCGAGGACCGAAATAACAAAGACAACGCTATTACGATAACGATAATTAAAATCTATTTTTAAATTCAAATGTCAGTTTTTTTCATATATACATCATACACATATTTGTTACAGAAAAGAAATGAAACTGTATTAATCACACATAGAATATGTATACGGGACATTTCTATGTATATTTTTGTGTAACAAACTAATAAACAGTTGAGTCACGTGACGGTATATGGTTACCGTTGTCTATGACTCTATGGAAATCAGTCACACCAAAGGCAGCACAGATGCATTCCCGGCCAAAAAAGAAGAAATAAAAAAAGAAAGTTCTGTTTCTCAAGGCGCGAGTTGACACTGATCAGTTTGGCAGCTGACTCTAGCAAGAGCGGCAGTTTCAGAATTTAAAATAATCGTGTTCTAATGAAGACAAAGTTACTTTTTTTACCTGTTTTGGAATAAAGAATTGCTTTAATAGAGACTAAAAAGACTTTGCTTTGAGACTTGATCATAAGTTTGTTGTATCATAAAATTTCATACACCTTCTAAGGACGAATTTGTCCAAACTTGGGTCATCCTTCGTCTGAATATCGTCATAATAACCACAATTGACATAATTATAATCCGGCAGAATCAACCGCATCTTTACAATTTATAACATCATATTTAAATTTCAATTGACTTTCTTAATTTATTCGTTAAGTATACCTACTGGAGATAGTTAATCTGAATTGAACAAATCCGCATTAAATATAAAAAAGTGCCAATTTTCTCAATGTAACACCCTTTTCATATTGCAAAGCTATTTCCGCGAGCAATACATCTTACGGTTTGTAGACTTTATATTTTAATATCCTTTTATGAAGGAAGCTCGCGTCGGTACAGTATGTATACATATTTCCTTGTTACTTATATCCGCTTCATCCGCTTACACTTTCATATTCACATGCGAAGGAAATGGCCTGACGCTAATCCTTAAGATATTCACGATAAAATATCATATTTTCTCGCTACGACGTTTGATAATGTATTCAAAGCTTTTGAAGTCGTTTTTTTTACCGACTTCAAAAAAAGCAAGAAGTTCCAAATTCATGTGTATTTTTTATAGTGTCAGTTTGTTTCATTGCGACACTTAAAAAGGCACCTACTTCCTAAGCAGATTGCCTCATCAAGTTATTTTATCCCTTTTGATCAAACGTCAATTAGATCGATCTAAATCTTAAGTCTAAGATCGATGACTTAGTCATGAATCAGTCCGGTTAAAGTGAACTGTTAGACAAGGATCTCCCTTTTAAATTAGAAACAAATCAGAATGCCCGATATTAATCCATAAATCGTATCAAATTATCCAACACTCGAAGAATACATTAGCCCTTCGAACAGCCAATCACAATAACATAATAAAAATAGCATTAAGTAATGACGTCACTTGTAATGACGTCATTCGTGTCACGCGCTGTGGGTCATTAACTTGATTAGGCAGTAAACTGTAGCTCATTCATAATTTTGTTAAGGAAAGTGTTCGTCATGCGAAGTACTAAGGGAGTATGGGTAATAAAGAAAAAGTTGTTATTCTTAAGGAAAATTACACAGCAGTGAACAAAGCAAATGAAAAGGGCTGTATTCATTTTGACAGTAGGATTTTTTAACCTGACCTGATAAATAAACTTTCTTAAAAATCAAGTTTGTCGCAGAAACAGCATTTCATGGTCCACAGGACACTTCAAGCTGTCTGTCCTTATTATCGTCAGGCATTGAAGCGGCATTGTCGACGTACACTTTAATCAATGCAAGAAAAACGTAGCTTACAATCGGACGCTATTAGTTCGAAGGCTATATTTATTGTAGGCAAATCAAACATCAAACTATAAGAAACCTGTCAAAATTATGTAAAATTTGGCAGTTCTATGATATCTTTAGGTTTGTCCTATTATACGGCATCTGATTTACTAGTGCCAATCATATTTATTAAAACGCCCCAGACCTGGTGGGCTGACGACCAAGAAGATCAGGCATCTGTTGGGTTCATAAAGCTCAGGAGCGGTCAGAGTGGAGCTAACTAGGGGAAACCTAAGTCCAATAGTGGACGTGGCCTGGATATAATTTATTAGGAGCTAAAGCACTGATTAAACCGATGCTTTAGCTCCTAATCCTCTGTAAAAACTATCTATTAGAACCTACCTACCTTGAAAAACTATCTATTAGAATCAGCTGACTGTACCTGCCATGCGTCTGAAATGGCCAACGAAACCGTTTCTTGAGAAGTAAAAAATACTTGATAAGGTGTTGCCGAAAACTGTATGTGTGGAAGGAACTTTGGACGTGCTTAAAAAAGTTTTGCAAACTTTTACTTTTGTAGGTTCTTGTGACAGACATTTCTAAAAAATACATTACAGTTATGTGAAAGTAGTTAAAAGTTCAGCCAAGGTTTTAGATTTGTTCAGCCACGGAACGCCTACGAAATTAAAATGGGAAAGATTTTCTATTACAACGCCAAATGTCAAATACCAGCTGTACTTACAAACTTATATTTATGTAACTACATAGCCGCGTCCCACGTTTTATCCGCATCGTTTAATTTGAAGAAATCTGCCGTCCGCGCTATTACTTTATTTTCGCTAGACGTTCAGACGTTTCTTGTTATTCGGCTCCTAAGGGTACCTTCATATTAAACTGTCTTTCTTGAAAATTCGGCTTACAAATCAGTGGAGAAGGTTAGTGGGGACAGCAGGGGTGACCCACTCCTGGCAATGCTTTGTAACTTTTCACAATAAATAATAAAAATATTTCGTATTTTTTCCCAACTACAAATTAATAGGACGGCAGATTTATCTTCTACTCCGGGTAACCCACAGCCACCCTGCGACACTGTTACAAATGTAAATGTTTTCTTTTAAATCCCACTGTTAATTAGTATATTCTTGTAATAAACAAACTTACAATATTAAAAAAGAAAATCATTTATTTCACAGATACAAAAATAGTGAAAGCTACAGAAAAAGTATATTAATACATAGCTATTTGTCAGATAGAAAAAAAATTGTACAGGGGACTGAACTTGCCTATTTGAATGTAACATATTCATCGTACAATTTAATAGAGACGCTCTAAGGGGAAAGGGCACGTTGTAAGGGTTGTATACTTCTATTTAATCAGCTTTTATTATTATGGCAGGAATATGGCGTATCCTTAGAGTAATTTTATGGGCAAAGTCTTACAATGTACCTTTGCTTATCTACCCATGCGAAACAATGTCTTTCAAAAGAGTAGGTAAGTACATAGATAGCTCTTTTTTATTTGATAGATTGTTGGATTTCGATATGATTATGTTTATAATTCTATTGTAACAAAAATGAAAAAATCTTCTAAAAAAAGTAATACTACTATGCCCTCGCAATGTTCTACCAACCAGAATTTTTCCATATTCTTCCAACCAGAGCCTTGAGCTCTAAAACATCCAGAATATACTTAAAAGAGCATTTCTGTTCACATCACAGTATCTTATCCAAAATATTTAGTGCATGTTTCGGAAAACCCTAACAAATCAGCTTGTTAATAAAATATTTCCACAACAACACATGCGACACATGGAAAGCGTGTCACTGGAATAAATAATGTATCAGACTATATTTAGAATACTAATGGCTGCGATCTGCGATTCCGCAATATAACGAATTCCTTCATAGAACCGATCTATGTCTAGCTAGATCTTCGTTCTTTAATCAATCTATCTAGGTGTGGGAGAAAACACTTTCCCGAATCGAAAACCATTTAGAGAAGTGGCCCAAGAGTAAGCCTGATGTAAAAATACACACACCATCCGCAAACGAAAGCTAACTCGGACTTAGCTAAAGCATCTTACGCTCCAATATCTTTTTTAAAAGCTTTTAAGTATTTAACTTGCAATGTATTTATATATGTATATGTTAACGACCAGACGACGAGATTTTAGATCATATACATTGTGTAGTGACGTAATAATTATGTCGATACCAAAAGTTTTAAAGAAAAAGTTCATTCTTTTCTTTTTAGGGCATTTCAGTAAAAGCTTCTTTTTTCTCCATTACTGACACCAAACTGGCAGCAACTGTAACTGACGACAAACAGGCGGTAGACCCACATCACTGTTGCCCACAGACACCAGCCCCACCAATGGCATCATTACTGCTTGGCCAAGAAAGAAGAGTGGTAGTAAGAGAAAGAAATTACTGGCTCACATGCTCCCGGTCATAACTCGAATCGTTTGAAAGCTGACTCAAGCAAAAGGGTGATAGCAGAAGCTTCACGGAAAGATAATACCAGCCATAATATTAATGACTTAATCATAATTTTGTTATGATGGCAACTAGATATTGATGGTGCAGTAGATTTGGAACAATGACACCAAAGATATCGTTGACAATTTGTCGGCTAAGAAAGAAAGTTCAATGTCTCAAGTTCCGAAGACAAAAAATTTCGTTAATTTTTCATAATTTCAAGTGAACGTAAAGTAAGTAACGTATGTAAGTGTACTTGGTGGTACAACAACACCCTTACCCAGTACTCTGACTTGATTGATCTTGATGAATATTATTTTTTTTGAGGCGCGACATCGTTATTAGCCTTTATTAAGCCGAAGTCTGTATCAGCATATTGATAAGTTTTTACATGAAGCCCTAACGCCAAGCGGGGCCAGCTTCTGTCAGTTCGTACACCACCCTGGTATGCCGGTATGGGATTCAGGTCTTTATTCTAGCACATCCTAATCCGGTCCAAAATTTCCTATTACTTTGCTTGTCAAAAACGCAGCAAAGACCGGCATATAAGACATACAATCTAGTTTGAGGCACCTTCCAACAAAAGGATCAAATGAACTTTTAAAAATTCCGTTCCTCATTCAGATGAAATCCTTTGCTAAACTAGTCCTTTGCGATTATAAATTAGAAAGAGTACAATCGGTGTTGGACTTGACTATAGCTTCCTACTGCTTTACTATCGATCTTAATATAAGTGATTCAACAACTCCTTTACAACTTCAAGTAAACACTTTCGAGGTATTCAATTTCATAGTTATTGTTACAGACTACAGAACAGTGAACGTTATCTTTATCGATCCATCCAATTGCGTCAGTTCTATTTTCAAATTTACTTCGTGCATACGTTTGCCTATAAATACATTACACCACTTATTTCGGGTTATAAATACACACATAACTCACCCCAATCAAGGCTCGTTATTTATTCAAACTTGAACTGACCTATAGTAAGAAACATTTCGTCCGTCTGGATTTTTTTAAATATGAGGGACGACGTTGAAGCATACGGGTCACCTGATGTAAAGTCGTCTCCATCGCCCATGGACATGAGCTACTTCAATGTTTCGTATTATGCTGATTGAAGGAAAACTTCTTTTATAATCAACAGTTTTATTGCAGCGCACACTACAGCCATTGTCGTTACACCACAGATATTTTAGTCTCATGCATAGTAACTGTATAGACCACAGACAAAATATTTTGTTGGGTTCCCAACAATCAGAAGAGTCGCCAATACAACGCCGACCTTGAAAGAGGCTCTTTATCCACAGTTTTTAATGAACCTCATCATTTTTTAAATATTCGAGAACTATACTAGTAGAAGATTCTAAAATAAGGCGAAATATAGTTTGCGAGACACGCCGTAATTAATTATTGATTATTCCAATGAAATGCAAACGAACCACTTGCAAGATAACTTTAGGAAAACGTATCTGTTCTTTTAGTTCCAGGTTTAAACTCTTATTATAAAAGTTACAGAGAGGATTTTGTGGAATTATTTAGAGTTGTATATAAAGATTTTCTTGCTGTAAGCAAGCAAACAAGCAAGCAGGTATGAAGACGATATGGACATTAATGACACCAGGGATGTCGCCCACTCATTTCTGCCCAAGAAGGATGCGATAGACCCGCTTCTTGAAGGACTTCATGGTATAGTACCGAGGGAACACCAACGCAAGAAATTCGATAATATAAACGTTTTTTTTTCCTTCTTCTACGTCACATACACGTTCTTTTGTTACTATTAAAACCACTATGTTGTCTCTGTAGGCTTTTTTAAACAGGCATAAGAAAGTGATTCAGATGACTTGAGAAAGCAGATATGAGAAGCATGGACACTTACCATCATGTAACATTTGTCGGCTATTCACAAATAAAGGAATTTTATTAAGCTTGCGAATACCCCATAGCTCCTTCGTGATGGAGTAGGTTGATTAATATTACAAACACGAGCAGAATAATTATTACGGATAGCCTTGGGCATTGCCTTCGTTGTCACATTGCCTTACTGCACTCGGCTATTCGAAGGACAATCCAGTGAGCCGGGCGGGTCAGGGGAATCCGAAAATTGCGGTTTAATCAAAATTCAAGGTATTTTACTCTCAAGGTTTCGACATACGTGAAGCAAAGTGCTTCCACAGTGTCTGTGTAAAACGATTTAATTATGTAAGTTGTCCTAAAACGCAGTACGCCCAGGATGAAGCAAATTTTCGGGATATATAAAGATATAATGCCATCGTCAATGACAAATTAAATATTCTGATTTCCGAAGTCATACGCATGAAGTAAGTGCGCATTAATTGGGGTTACTTAAAAAGTACTCGTCACATGTTGCTTATATTTAAACGGGATAGCCTTCGAATATAAAAAGAATCATTAAAATAGATACTCCCAGTAAAAAAATATTAATACACCAAAAATACAGTCGAATTAAGAACCTACTCCTAGTTGTAAGCCGGTTAAAAAAGACGATATGTTTAACCGATATTTATGTGCGCAAAAATGTGCACGGAAGTCGAGAAATTAATAACTTGATTTACAAAATAGTTTTACATTTCTCTAATTATAATGTATTTTCGTACCCATGACAATATTAATATGGCGGAACAATTTAAAAAGCCGCCTTATACTTACCACAACTCATGAATAATTTCTTGTAAATCATCAAAAGATTGCGTAAAGTTTTTGTAAGGAGAGATACGTTTGCTATGACGATAGCCTGAACCAGTGCTAGAATATAACATTGTACTTTGCGTTTAAAAAGCATCCCTAAGGAAAATGAAAAGAAGAAAACAAAAATAAATTAACTCTCAAATTCTGACTTGAAAATCCAATAAATTAAGGACATAATAAGAGGACACCTAGTGTTTAAATAAAGTAAAACGTGAAAGTACATCGTATTATGTTATCTTCATAAGAAATAATATTAAAATTGAACAACGTAAAAATTTCATAATTTAATGAACTGCTTCAAGAAATTTTTAAAAAAGTTTGTAAGTGCCTGACGCCTTTGACTCAAACTACTAAAAATACCAATTCAGTGAAAATTTAAAGTTTTATAACTGTACGAAAATAAATCGGAAATAATGAACGTGATTAAAAAACATGCTTTATTACTGAATTAAAAAAAAGAGGTTTTGCATTAATAACTCAAAATTTATAAAATCAATTAGATAACTGATAGCTTGATAATAGCCATATGAATAAATAAATACACAATAAAAACACGACAAAATTGAGTCGTCTTTTAGTTTAACAAAGAACCCAAACAACAAAAGAACTTAAAAAAAATTGAAATTACATATTTGGATTAGAAATTTTCGTAATTTCCTTGTTACAGTAATATAACGAAAACTTATGGTTTATTACTCACACAAACATATAATTTTGGTCAGCAACATCGCGGCGCCGTCGATGACGCGAAGGAAGTGTGTCGGTGGCGTGAGAGAAACCATTCTGATTACCTTGGATACTGAAACACTACTGAACACGGCTTCTACTATGATATATACTTTAACGTTATATCTAATATTCAGAAGTAATCACTACGTTTTTTGTCTATACACCATTCGAAGATATTTTGAATTAAACGAGAGAAGCCATAAGTTTTACGTTTTATACTGAGCTGGTTGGAAGGATAGCAGACATTTTGTGACGTCATGCTGAAAATCAATTGTTTGGCGCAAGCGCGGGCTTCGTTGTCCTATATGTGGCTCGAAGCCGCGACCGTGACGGAAAACATTTTTAATTAAAACTGCAACGCACAGTAAATGGACCAGATTGTCTAGGGAACAGCAACACACTGAGCGCCAAAATAAAAAAAAGTATAAATAGTTGCTTGAATTAGACGCTCCAGATTTGAGACAACGGTCTATCGCGCCATTAACATCGTACAACAAAATGGCGCTCGTTTTTTATGAATGAACGTCTTCGACCCATTCAAGTGTTATTTTTAGATGTTCACTTAACCGAATTAAAGATTTGCGTGCAGTTTGATTCGACATCGTCGTTCCTTTAATAGTTCTTGCCACTCCATTTTATTAGAGGCTTAAAGCTGAAACAACCCTGACACGATAAATTGCAGTGACCTTATAAAACGCGTGTTCCACCTACGCTGTTAAGAGTCAGGGGCGGGGAAATAAAATCTCTTGCTCTTAAATTTCTCTGAATGCCACATTTCACTATATTTAGAGGTATACTTAAATAATTCTTCTCTACGTGTGTAAGTCACTGGACTCCTATTAAATGGTTGGATCGTTATTGAAATGTTTTTGTATGTATAATAGATTCGAGAATGGTTTAAATTTATAATTAGATCCGATATATTTTTTTTAATTTTCAGAATAACATCTATGAATCCGCAAGTTAATTAATAAAATTGGACGTGAATTTCATAAACAAATTTCGATAGAGTAATATACGTTAAGAGAAAAGCTTTGAAGCTCTTTCTAACACGCCTTTATTAGTTTCAGCTGTATGTTTGTTTGTAACCTTCTCTTTTGAGCTAGATTTTGCCCTACTTATAGCGATCAAATTTAAACTTCGCACAATTGTCATAGACCGATCACTAGATATACTACAAATCGATATCCTTTATAATTAAAAAAAAACTAAAAAATTCAATTTTAGAATTAATCAAATTAAAAAGTAGGAAAAAATAATTCGTAACATAAGAGTAAAATAACGGACGAAAAAATTTATGTCACTGTTTTAAAAGCGTGGGATGCTTTGTATGACATTTTAAACTAACTCGGCATTTCGGAATGAAACTGTAAAAATTTTTTAACGATTAATATTGAGCAACTGACCCGAAATAACGGCGTATATCGTGAATACTCGTATCAGAAAATGTGCGCAATCCACGAAAAATAAGTTTAAAAATAATATCATTGAAATCATTAAAGTTCTCGCATAAATACACTGTTGTTTCAGTGAATATAATTGGAAATAGTCTTCTATTAGTATTAAACTTTTTTATTACTGATCAAAGGGAATAGTATATCTATACAAATATATAAAGCTGAAGAGTTTGTTTGTTTGTTTCATTGAATGTTTGAACGTGCTAATCTCAGGAACTAGTATTTGAAAAATTCTTTCAGTGTAGTGTAGTGTTTTTGTGTAGTGTAGTTCATTTATGGAAGAAGGCTATAGGCTATATAACATTACGCTAAAAAAGATAGGAGAGGAGCAGCAATAAAGAATATTGCGAAAACGGCAAAATTTTGACCTTTGTTGCGTGCGCTGAGGAAACGGTAAAAGATACACAAAAATCATGTATTACAAAATTGTTCCTAAATAAAAGTCCGCGACAGCATATGCCTAGCTTTTAAGGTTAACCCACTATAACCATTTTTATGGTTATTATAAAATTGTTTTAAAATAATTTATATGGCAAAACAACGTTTGCTGGGATCAGCTAGTACAGTATATACCCGAGTGCAATTCTGCTTTCCAAATTCAATTTAAAATACAATGCCACGAACTACAAGTTCTTATACCGTGACAGCACGTAGACGCTGCCAAGATTTATAGCGGTTCGGTTATAGAGCTGCCAGTAACTGGCTTCATTAATATTTAAATATATTTCTGTTACTCTAGTATGATAGTATCCGAAAACACAGAAAACTAGCTATATTAACGACTAGCTTTTGCTCGCGGCTTCGCTCGCGTTAAGAAACTTTTATTCCCTATTTTATCCCCTTGGGGGTAGAATTGATCACAATCCTTTCTTAGCGGATGCCTACGTCATAACATCTACCTGCAAGCCAAATTTGAGCCCGATCCGTCCAGTGGTTTGGGCTGTGCGTTGATAGATCACTGTCAGTCAGTCAGTCACCTTTGAACTACATATATATATTTAGATATTGATACTTCCAACTTTTTATCTTAACTGCCTTATATTAAAGTGCTGCATTTCAAACTCACAAACTAGCGTGGAAATATACGAATGCCTAATCTCTTAGCAATCACGTAACATGCAATATCTGCCTATTTGGCATATTATGCAATTGCAATCCACTATCTAGCATTAGGTATTCCGAAAATGGGTAATATCTTATTGAAAAAATGATAACTATATGCAATATTCTTTATAACCCATATACAATTGTAGGGTTTTGAATGGTTCAAGTGGCAAGGTCTTCACCTTTGAATGCTGAGTTCAAATTTCTGCTCTCAATCTGAATGTGTCCTTGTCTCTGTGTGATCTCCATGGCACCCACGACATAGGGAACCCTAGTGCTGTCAGTGTGTAGCGTTATTATTATTATAGAAACAGAAGACATAGGGTACAGCTTCAGACAGATCAGAACTAAAAGTATTGGGGCAGCAGTATAACCCGATCCCAAGTCGGCAGACCAGGGTATAATGTCAAGGAAGCCGGCCTGCTTGGTGTTTAGGTTTGCGAGACGATATGCCTGCCTGCCTTCAACCCATTAATGGCTCACTCCTGAGCACGAATCTCTCCTCAACACTGAGGAGGTATAGAGCATACTCCACCACGCTGCTAAAATGCGGATTGGTTGGAGGGGTTGGAGGGGTTAGTGGCCAACCCAAGTGTCGGATGTTTACAAACCGCCCGAAGGCCTCCGACATGGCTTGACGACTACTATGTTCATAGCAACCGGGACCGACGGCTTAACGTGCCCGAAGCACGGAAACGATCAAGAATTTTTTGCCACTAGCGGTCACCCATCCAGGTACCGACCGCGCCTGCAGTTGCTTAGCTCTGCCGATCAAATAGGATCGACGCGAGCCGCCGGGCTATGAGCGCTTCAGACGATATACATTATCTATCACTGAGTCATTAATATTATTTTAGTTTATTGCATCCAGTTGTTACGCTGTTTAAATTTATTTCGGCTCCAATTTGAACCAAACCTAAGAGTATGCACCATCATACATTTTTCTCGCCGATTGTTGCAAAGTAAACTAATAATTTAATTTTGTTCAAAAAATAACTATCCATACATAAGGACGAATTATTTAAGATTTAAAGATTTTATTAACACTTTATTTTATTGTTCTTTAGTCTTTAGCCACCTCTTAATTACCAGCAAAGGTAGTTCCTTATCACGTCCCACACAAAGTCTCGTTAGACCTTTACGGTAATTATCAAGCAAAGTAATGTTATTCCCCATTATTAGCTAGGTTAACGCCACAACGATGACACGTACCTCTCGTGGGCGTATATCTACAACCTATGACCTTTGAAAGGCATACGATTTTTGGCTGCTAAATTGATATTCAACACACCTTACGTAATAGATCACATTTGTTTCAATTTACGTAGGCCGGTATTTCGATATTCGTATTTCGAACACTAGAGCACTTAGCCGTTAGGTATGTGTATCAAATTCCCGAATAAAATGTTCCTGTTAGCTCTAAGTAAGTCCGTTAAACTGTATCTAATAAATGCTCCACGGTCAGAATGACAGTATAATGGATCAAAATTATTGGCTTTACATAAAGCAACATTCCCAGATCAATCTAGATAATTATTTTAGAATAAGGAGTTCTATGAAATCGAAGTTTGCTTGTGTTCTTTAAACTTTGACCGCTTTTAATTAAAGACCTGGCGAATTTATTTCCTTTGACCTTTTTGAATACTAGTAAAATATGTGGGAGGTATTGTCATAACAATAAACTCTAATTATTGTGTAATTGTCTGCGAGGACAGTTAACACCTACGTTCCAAGGCTTTCTTAAATTACTATTTAACTTTATTTTATGAAATATAACGAAGCAACTTAAATCTGTATTAATTCTTATTTGTTGCTAATCCGACAATGCGATTATATACGAAAAATATTAATTTGGAAAACATTCACGACAGAAGAAATCAAAAAGGGATTGTTATTTAATAATATGCTATCCAAATAATAATAATAATAATAATAGCCTTTTATTCAGATAAATGTGAAAAAAACATAATATTGTAGTACAAACTTAAATAAAACTTATTATATATCTAATATTTGCCGTTTACAAATTTTTTGAACATCTGTTTGCCAATCGGCAAAGGCCTCCTCCAACCTTTTCCATTCTATTCTATCTAATGCCACTCTGTTCCACATAACCCCTGCTACTTCTCTAATGTCATCGTCCCACCTTTTCAATGGTCTTCCTCTTTTCCTTTTGCCTTCCCTGGGATACCATCCAGTTATTTTCTTACTCCATTTGTCGTAACCTCTCATCATGTGCCCTGCCCATCTCCATTTAAGTCTTCTGATTTTCAGTGTAACATCAATATAAAAGGTACATAAAATATATTTATAATTGTTTAAAGTTCTTCTTACTAAACGCTTACACAAACTTCCGTATTAGGATTCCATGTTTCGCGAACGGTATATTCAACACAAATAACCACCATTAACAACTAAGACCGAGGAACAAACATTTATATATCACATATCTGCCAATCAACTAGATAAGATCATCGTCTTGCTTTCATGAGAATAAAAAAATATTTTTATACATCTTAAAAATCTAACTGAATAAATAACAATCAAATTAACCCCAAAAACTGCCATTAACCTTAGAAAACTTATGAAATTTTTCGTTTACTTCTCCGTGTTAAATTTGAATTAATTTGTAATTTACTTAACTACGCTGTTATTAAAATTTACTTACAACGTTGATTAAATTATAAAGGAATTAAAATACAATATTTTAAAACATAACTACAAAGTTATATAAGCGGAAAAGTGACAATACATGTTCATATTTAGTGACGTAATTTATACAAGTTGCCTTCAGAGCTAACGGGGGATTCGGTTTCGCTGACGTAAGGCCGACCTATCCAGCTGTTCAGTCCCCTAAGGGTGCTCTTTCACTCAGATATTAAACGGGAGGATACACTCCAGAAGGCACCCCAGCCATCAATCAACACTTACTGGGAATCAAAGGTTTAAAACTATGCGTACATATTTATACGGTCATTTAAATATTCACTTACATTTTCACTTTAGACAGTGAAGCTGAAGCGATAAATGAAGCGTTCCATTTCAGTCCTCCGAAGCAGCATAGCTTTAATGTTGAATCTCTATTGAGTTAGACCCATGTTTGAGTGAATTTATAAATTTAGATAAGTTAGGTCTTTTGATTGTCCTTTTAATAAAAAAGCTACTTGGAGATTTAATATAGTTGAGCAATTTTCCTGAAGAAAAATCTAATACCTCATTGACACCTTTGTAGTTTTAGCCTTCAATGATACGTTCTAATATCAATTTTAGAAATAAATTCGAAACCTCGTTATTACAAGTATACATGTACATAGTTATCTGTAACTCAGATTGAACAAAGTAGACGTTTAAAGTTTATAAATATTATATGAAAAATAATGGCTTAAACAAAAAAACCGTCTTCAACTAAATATTCCGATTTCCGAAATCAAACGCGTCAAGTTAATAAATATTTGGCATAACTCAAAAAGACTGGTCAGATGTCGCTCAAATTAAAATTAATTAAAAATTTTGTAGTCTCACATGCTAAGCAGGTTTCAAATACAAAAAGAATTATGAAAATAGGTACACCAGTCAACTGTATAAAATATAATGAAGTAAATGCATACAGCCGTATTGAGAATCTTCTTCATTTTTTAAGCCTGTTAAAAAGTAGAAATATTAGCGCTACTTGCATAACAGCACAACTTTGTTATCTTATGTTTTATTATAGTAAAACAACTAAAATCATAAGATTTCCTTTTTTCTAATCTGTACTGTATGTATAAACTATTTCACGCCAAAATTTGTTCCGAGTATAAACGTGAAAGTGAGTTTGTTTAAATACTCTTCACGCTTTAACCACTAACCCGTTTAGAAATATATTTTCATACTTCATGTAAACATTTAAACAAAGCATCTAAAAAATTTAAGACCCTACTGTATACCAAATGTCATCTTCGCGAACCCAAGTTTAACATGAGCGAAGCGAGTAAAATTTATTTTCATATAACAACATTCAACCCAACTGCCTAGACATGGCACAGTGATCAACAATCTAACCTGAATTCCGCTTGAACTAGCTACGTTTACTAAGATCCAATCGATATCTCTAATATCAAATTAAATCAAAACCAACTAGCTATATGCATAATTACAAATATACGTATTGAACCACCAATTAACTGGAACATACCCCTGTCTTATAAATGTTAGACACTTCACATATGCAATTGTAACTATTACTCTTATTCACGATACTACGGGCAACCGTCATTGCGCATGCATACAGTATATACATACGTATCAATCGAAAAAAAAACTATTCGTAAATTTTTCAATAATAATTTTAGCCGAGTTTAGTTCACTCATATTTCAATCGACTACGCTAGCCAAAGTTGATTCGCATTGTGCCTGTTTCCTAATTCAAAAGAGCAATTGATTAATAAAAAAAAAACGTCATTTATTAGAAGCGTGTAAAACGAATCGAGCGCCATTCCATGAAAGTGGGGCAAACGCGGGAAATGCAAAGTTATGTTCCCCGGTGCCCTATATGTGGATGCAAGTGTCATTATCAGTTGCGAATGAAAATTAAAATAAGTTCGTTTGTTAGGTAACAAGTATATGATTTTAAATGTGTATCGTAGCGGACACTAAACATTACATTAACATTAATTACACAGTTTCACATTAAAGATTTTTTATTTTAATTTCATTCCAATATTCAAACTAAACTATCTTATGTAGTTACATGGATTACAGAATATATAACGTTTTGATTCACATTATGTTAATAAAAATTTCAAAAGACGAATAAATAATTTAAATTTCGCGTGCGCAATCTAAGAATTGAGAGAGAGACATTAATATGTCGGACAGTGGATGTTATATATAATGCCCTCCGTCCAACTACTACCACATGTCTCTTACCCACTTGCTTATAACGAGCACAACAAACGAATCGTATTCGAAGCGACGTCAATTGGGAGCAATGAATTCGACCTCCACGCGCCCGAGGTACCGCCATTGTATGGACTCGCTACGTAGGACATCCTAGGACTGTCTCATAAATCGTAGTAGTCTAATACATTTCATATTCAAAATTATTTTTACACGACATAGAAACCTTCTAAGTACTAAGAAGAACAAAGTACTTCGTATTATGTAGATACCTACATATGTGAAATAACATACAAGCTTCTATCTGATATCCTGCGAAAACAGATTGCGTTTGATGAAAAGTACCTTCAATAAACGGCTGAGGCGTAAATTATAAATACCATAACATAGACAGACAATTATTCCAAAAACTATGTTTTTTCTTTTATTACAATGTGTAACAAAATTAAAATATACAAGCAAAAATCAAATGCACCGATTAGCCACTGTTTGGGCTTTATTATTACGATAGCATTTAATTGCTTTAAATTGGATTCCTGTAAACGAACAGTAAATAAATAAAATACGACGATCAATTAGACCATTTCCCAATCTTTATGATAATTCAATATTTTAAACATTTAAGCCTACCTGAAATTGTTTTTACCTAATACGATAATTTCGCACATCAAGCAACCACCTAAATTACGAAATTAGTCAAAACTTTGGAAGGGACAAGTACGGAGACACAAATCATTTGTCACTCCCATAACCTTATCCCCAGAGCGTATGATGTATGGACCTTCTCCTGACCTTAGGCAGGCGCGTCTCTTACTCGAAAATTACTCCGAGGGCCCCGCCTTTCCGCTTCGTTTGCTTATCATCATAACTTGAAGTTACCGAGTATTCGTTCGGATTTTTTAACATTACTACTCACACAGCTATATAATAAGCCTAATAGTAAAACTGGATCAAAGTTAAAAACTTTACTTTGAAAACTTTATTATATTTTGTATTTATTGTTAACACACCCACAGTTGCCTAACTATATCAATCGCTTAGGAATGATACGAGTCACCGGGCTATGAACGCTTCGATATTTAACCATTATTATTTTATATGTCGGCTTAGTTACATGGATCATGTTCAATGCGAGACTCATTCTTTGAAGCTCAAAAGTCAAGTTATAGATCGTGAATACATGTTCCAGTTTAAATATTATTTGAATCTGGAATCTCCACTATCGAATATTTATAGAATTGAGACAACATGCGCGACCAACGACATTCCTATTGTAATATTTAAATATTCCTTGTCGTCGTTATGATGTACGACTTCCGTCCCTTGACCTTCGAAGGGCGCCTTTTCTAACTCGAGAATTATTTTCGACGGTCGCCCTCACTTTACGCATCGTTTACTGTTCTTCAATTATGTGATTTTCTTTAAGTGGTCAGTCCCTTTTTCTTTTTGAAAGCGTTCGCCTCCACTGAGGTCGGTATATTGAAAGTTATTTTATGGTTATGCTGCTATAATATCGTTATTACTTATTTTAGCGATAGACGATAAAAACTTTTAGGTTCACACAAAGTCTGTGACCGACAACTTCATTAATAATAACAATCGTTTAATATGTATTAATAATAAAATTGTAACGGGATAAAGTCTTTCGAAAAAATTGTGATATAAGAAATGTTAAGATGAGTTGGATGCTTTAAAACTCGGAAAAGTTCTACACCGATTGAATTCAAATTTATACACAATATACATTTGGATTCAAGGATTACCTACCTAAGTACCAAGTACCAAGTAGGTAGGTATACCTATTTAGGCATTTAATTTACATTGCGTCAAATTTATTAATGATTCTTTACAATTTGGTTTTTTCACACGAGATTTGTCGATTATAACATCTAAACGACATAAGAACTAACTAGCAAGGACTTAGACTAAACAACTCATAAACTTCGGAAATACAAAGTTATTTTAATTCAACTTGTTTTATAGCGGGGTCAGTCAAAGGTCTGTCTATAACAATGTGAGTGTGAACATCTACTTTTAGCTCCAAGCTCCTTAAACGAACATCATATCATAACAATGTCACCGAACGAATGATAGGTAATAAGCTAATTAACATACCTACCTATGTTTGTTATCTATTAAATAAATAAATAACTTAGGTATTAGGTATCTATTTTTCGTATAAGTAGCACCCGTGACCGCAAAAATTTTATACTAGCTAGCTGTAGGTATACCAGTAGGTAACCGCGCTATCTGCTGGAATAAAATTCGTTCCATTGATCGATAATCTGATTTTTAATTCTAGAAACAAGTATACTATGCGTACACGTAATCGTGACAAAAACAAATCGCTAAGTCTTCCTGATAATATTAACGCAAAACTCGAAAGTAAAGCAGTAACTTTTATAAAGTAACATGTAAAAATCATTCTGTAAAAGTTCTCTAACAAATTTACCACCCTAACACAAAATCAATCTCTTTTGTTTTCACGTAACACGAAATAGGGCTGTTGACACGAGTATGGGAGTAATATTGTAGCACAAATATTTTCTGCCCGCCCCGAGTCAATGATACGTGATAAATTGAATAATTGGTTTCTGCCCCAAACACCCCAACCGCCTCCGTGCCCCGCGATCATAGAACCCCACGTCACCCTTATAAAATTTTTGACGCGCTATGTTATTTTACGTTTACGGTTCTATTATTATATATTAGAGAATAAAGTGCTGTTAGTTTTAATAGAGTTATTCGCTCGCAATTTTCAACTTTACCTTTTTACTTATACTTAAGTTTTAAATAGTAATTAATTTGAAACATCGCAAGTTTTTGAATCATTCTCATCATGAAATGATTGATGATGAAAAATTTATACATAATTGAGTCGACTATTTAAAGTATAATTACTGTTAAGTTTCATCGTGGTGCTTTTAAATATCAGATGAATTTCAACGTTTGTTTCTTTGTTTGTATGTTAGTTTCTTTATTTGTCCTCTATAGACTCTGAAATGGTAGGAGATAGAGCACTAATATCCGTATCAACTTTGTTCAGAATTCTCTGAAGGTTTTGGTATCAAAATTATGTCGATCGGACACATGCTTGATGTGTTACAGTAGAAGCTGCTGAATTTTGCTAATTGATGTTACACTTGGTTATATACAACATTTTCTTTAAATTAGATTTTTTAGATGCGTAGCTACGCACGCCGGGTACAACTATTTAAAAATAAAACAACATATCTACTTGTTTTTATTTAAATATCGACCTTATATACTTTACTAAAACCAACTTTGAAAACGACGCCTAAGAAAGTGTATTTTTAATTGCGAATTTTTGGATAAACTCATAGTTATTTTCAAGTTATTTATGTGCAGAATGTTTTTATAATTCATTATGTGCAGATTCTATAACAAACACTTTATATTAATACTGTCAAATAACCCATTCAAATTGTGTCTTTATCATTATCACCGTAACCCTGGATAGCTAGAACATCAAAAATTATTAGACCAAATCGTCTGTCTGTAAACTGTCTCGCTCTCTTTAAATCGCTAACTACGCTGAGTGAACCTTTTTACACATTCGCTCATTAATCTTTTACCCTTCCAATCCATCCATTTCGAAGGACGGAAACTATTGAAACTAAACCATTCCTCAAGTTATAATTAATTACTAGGAATCAAATATCATTAATTAAATTGGTTATAACAACATCAGATTAACATTTATTACCACTAAATGTTTATAACAATGCCACGTCTCACGTGAACTAAAACTATTAAAACTAAATTTAAGCCAGGGATCTTCAGCAGTTAGCTATATACCTATCTACGACAAAACATAATATTGCAATTGTATTTGGATAAAATATATTTCAATGTTTAACTTGCCCTTCCACAAAACGGACATTGAAAATCATTGTATTTAACATGCTTGCAACATTTAATTATAAAATAAATTGAGTTATTGCCCAACATGTAAATCTTGATTTACTTACCTAAATTTACAACTACAACTTATCAGAGCTTGGATATTATGACTTTTGGGATGTCAATGGTAAACACGTGTAGTGATTGCCTTTTTACCTAAGTCTGTAGAAATTTAATCCAGAGTAGACCAAACTCGGAAGTTTAAGGTCCACTGACTAACACATTACAAAGAATCTTTTACCAAACCCACCCTCGCTCGAACGCTAATGACGAACCGAGCGTCGCCTTTTTGCGCGATTCAGTCATTCGTCTTGCACCGCCCGACGTGTGCACACGGTTTTATACGACGCCAGTAGAAATAAAACAAATCATTTGAATGCTTCTTGTAGAAATTTTATGTGCGAAAAATATAGTTTTGGTGTAAGTAGCTTACAGTTATCGATAGTGTAAAAAACACTAAGAATATTGCATGTGATTAATAATTTAAAATGTTCCGCTATTATACATCGCTATTAGTAGTTAGTACATTAAGCACTGTTCAAAATATTCCATAAGCCACATAGGTATGATATAGTTTTAAAAGAATTAGTTGTGTATACGCGCAATCTTTAAACAATTTTGTCAAATACTGGTCAAACATTGAATTATTTCATGCAAAATAAAGCTAAACATTTTAGTACGTAAGTAAAGCATTTGGACCCGCTGGTCTCTAGACCAGTGTAAACCAAATGGTACGTCTATGATGCTTAAGTTGTATTTGATGGTATAAATATATTGTGTTTATTTGTAAATCTAATTTGGCTAAGTGCAGTCTAACAGTTTTTTTCGAGCATATTGAATGAAATGATTTTCTTTTGTTTCGGTTCCATTATAAAGAACTTACCACTTTTATTACTTTTCTCTAAGTTCTTACCACATTGGTGAAGCCTTATTTTATTAATGGTATTAAAACTTTTTTCTGGTGGCCCATCAGCTCATTTGTATTGACATAAAAAATTTGAATCGAAAATCTGTTTACGTTATATAATGAAAATGCACGGATATCGTTCGAAAACAAATTATTGAGCTCTATCATGGCCCAGTACCTTTCTCCACTTTTCCACAATCAAACATTTAAATGAGTTTTCTTGATCCGCATATTTTTTCCTCCTTTACCATTTTGGAACGGTATTACTCTTAAATGAATATTCATTTGGCCAGAAATCGTTTAGAGATAATAGATTGAGGTTCATATTAGGATCGCAATGAATTATGGATGTTCCGTTTTGTCCGCAAGAATGCGATTTGTCGCATCAATTCAGTCTTTAATTTTATTAATTGCTCCAGCAATTAGACTTACGATTAAGACGCAGCCCTTGGTCGTTTACCTGAAAAAAGAATGATTTATTAATAAAGATGGCTCTTTACTATAGACCTCAATTTCTACATAGCTAATTAAACAAAAGATTGAGTAATAGAAAGAACTCATTAGAGACACATATATTCATTAAATAAAATTGGAATTTCTGTTTGTAATATTAAAATACCCGCTTTTATAATGCGTATACGGTACATATACAAAAATAACATTTATTACAATTTTTGTCTATCTAACAGTTTGTTCCGACTAATCTCTGGAATGGCTGGATCGATTTTTCCGGGACTTTCACTAGCAGATATCTAATGTAATAAGGAGCAACTTAATCTCCCTTTATTTTAGAATTGTAAGTTATCGTAAAATCTGCGAACTAACCAACAATTTTTTGTTAAATTCCACGCGGACGAAGTCGCAGGCACAGCTAGTTTTGAGTATTACAAAACGAGGTGTTAGATCCATTAAAAATAATCCCTTAGTAAAGTGGTTTTAACATACTAAGCTTCTCTCAGACCTCTATAATAAGGAAACGATAATAAAATTGGGTGAAACTAGGTGAACTGATGACCTAAGGAAAACACAATAGCCACTATATTAAGAGGGCTCAGGACTGATCAGAGTTGCGGCAATTAGCGCAGACTTAAGTAAAGTAATGGGCTTTAGAAGAAATATAATGTTAGAAAGAAAACCGACTGATAATGCGCCACTCTATGGCCGTGGTGATCTATCCATCACTAGTAGGATTTTGACACTAACGAGAACACCTTATGCTATCATTCACCATTGTAATTAGAAGCTCTGTTCAAATTCAAATTCGAAATCATTTATTCATATAGGTATTTCAATACACTTATGCACGTCATTTTTTTATTCTACCACCGTTTCGGAATGCTTTTACATCGAGGAGAAGAAACGGCGAAAGAAACTCCTCAGCACATCTTTTCAACAACTATAAATACACATAT
>DWJN01000620.1:0-22447 GCA_018248895.1 Carystus phorcus
AGCATTTTTATGGTTATCAAAATAGTTCTAATATAATAATTTATATGGCAAAACAAAGTTTGCTGGATCATCTAGTAAATATATAAGAGAGATTGGTGACCGGTAATGGCAATATATTATGAAATCTTTTTTGTATGTTTATGTGTATTACAAATCCCGCCTGATGGTAAAGGCGATGTAGTTTTGTATGGTAGAACTAACAATACTTAGAAAAAGGCTATTTGCTCTTGACAACACATATGTTATAATCATTCGGTCCTTTCTGATGTACATACATAGTACCTTAAATGACGAATGTCACCTGCTACTATATCCCAGCGATTCTAGGGTTTGTAAATTAAAGGCTCTCTCTTCGGTGTGTCTTGAAACAGTGGCGAGAAGCTAGTATTGAACTGTCAATTCTTTTTCAAACGTTTTCTTTTTCTTCTAATTTTAAATTTCGATCATAGAGCAGTTCAATACTGCTTTACGATAAAGGTTTTATTCAATAATACATATATACATATTTATATTTTATCGTGCACAGATACTATAACGATATAACGTAGGAATGGATCCGCTGTTCCTCGTGTCGTTCGATGCTGGAAAGGGGATAAAGGAAATTGTATCGCGTAGTAAATGTTACACATTCTTCAAACTTTTCCATTATCGTCCCTGGCGTTAAGTTTAGAAGCAGTTGATAAGATATTAAGGTGCCTTTCGAACTGTATAAGAACTTACGACACATGGATTCGCCACAAATCGCCCCACCAAGTTATTGGTGCTGAGTCTTGAAGTACGGGTTAGACATTCTCAAACACGAGAAAAGATTCGTAGCTGCAGTGAACCGTGAACAGGTCGAGGCCATGATAATGGCATGCCATTAGTATGCCATAGTTAGTACGTAAATTTGCGATATGGATAAGTAACTAATGTACAAGAAGCTTTATATGTTGAATAATAAAATTGAAAGTATCAGATCTATTACTACTTAGTATGACTTTACTAAAGATTTGTTTCACCAATGGCATAGGCGGCTGCCAACCTACTACGTGGCGCTACCAGAGTTTGTGACAATAAGTGGTGTGACATTACATTTACTTTTATTAAAAACGGTCTTTATCTGTAATGTATATTGTGCGTGTAGATTATATTGCATATTTTATTCGATTATAACGAAATAGTTTTTTTACTGTTTGAATTTAAAATATGTATTAACTCGAATATGTTCAAAAAATTAAAATGCTGTAGAAATATGCTTTAAAAATTAAATGCTGTTTATCCTGAAGATTTTAAAACAGAACGTATATAATAGACGAATATGTATACGGTTGTCATAAACTTCCGTGGCGCCAATAACTTAGCTTTACACCGCATTTCCCATTATTTCGCAGTGAAATTAGTATAAAGAGAAACTTGTATGGCGATTGTTAGAAAATATTGACATAAACATGAGAACTTCATTAGGCGTGGAAATTTTTAATGTGCCTATCAATAATGATCTTGTTAAAAAAAATATCGAGATACTTTAAGTATTATATAATCGTGGCATGGTGTCGGCGCGGCTGGCGCATGACCGAGCCCCGCGTCACCGTCTGGTTTCACAACTCATCCACCGAAGCCGTTTTCACTTTTTCGCTGTCAAGAACGCGCTAACGATAAACAAACTAACATTTTGGCCGTCGATGCTAACCAACCATCTTATAAAAACAGTCATAACAACAACACTCTACTCAACGAATTTAATTCTTGACACGTTGTATTTGAGCTCAATTTGCTAACGCATTGCGCGATAGACTTCACTATGCAAGCCGCAAAACAACTGCCAAAATAGAAGGTCTACTATTTGAACGCCCCACAGACGAATTTGAACCTTATTTATATAAAATAACGGTGCAATCGAACCGACTTGGATGTATTTTTAATTGTTATCATTGCAGAGAGCGGTTTTAGAAACGTCGAGGCTGTTCATTGACCTTTTTTGGCACATACACTAGCGAAACAAAAGACTCATTTTGTTAGGGACATTAGGGAAACCTTGATTTGCAACGGTTATCACGTACTTGCGAATAAGTGAAAAGTTTATTGGGACACGCAGAAGCATAAAAAGGATTTTACCTATATTTGCTCTATAGAAAATTTAAATATTACGACAGTAAACAAGTTTTTAACCGACAAATCTCAAACTTTTGGGATTAGCCGCCTTTAATGTAATGCGCAATTTCAAGCAATTGGAGACTAAACAAAACTAATCTAATCTACCTTGATGTCTTGTTGTCGATCACTGCAAACGGCGCCATTGTTTTCAGTCGGAGAACTGCTTAGTTATCATAATAATAAGATTGCAGCTGACATTGCCTCTCACTGGCCCACGTAACACATAGTTACGCAAAAGGTCTTTACCCTTGTTTATTTGGGACAACTTTATTAAGATGTTTTAATTCACAACTACAAATACACAACTTAGCATTTACTATGTGTTAGGTAATAGTGAGTAGACGTGCTGCAATTATTTTTCAATTCACTTTTGAGTAACACAGTAGAGCTTTTAGCGGTTCTGTACACAATATTCAATGTTTGTTTTGTGGTTGCCTCAGTATTTCATAGGTGAAATCGTATTGGTACGATATATTCAATGTTATGATAAGTTTTTATAAACTAAAAACAGTGTGCCATCACGTTGCTTCTACGTGAATTAGTGAAGGGGTTAGTGGCTAAATGTTCGGAGTGTCGGAAGTATGTCGCTTGAAGGCTTCTAACAAGGCTATACGACTAATGGCAACAACTAACAACAGAGCTCCTACTTAACTATTTAAAAGGGTTCCCGGCCTAAAAGTAATTTACTATAAAATTATAAACAAAGTTCTTTAATGTACTGAATTGTAATGTCACGTACGACTGCAGAAAATATAAAAGCCTCTTCGTCCTATAACCTTTGTCCTATATCCTATAACCAAGCACCATTAAACCTATTACCAAACTATCAGATTAATTAAGGACAAAGATATTTTTTACGTACGTTTAATTATACCTAAGTTAATGCTTAACTAAAATCCCACTCGATGGTAGGTGGTGATATAGCCTTGGGTGGTAAAGCGTATTAACTTAGTAGAAGCCTATTCACTCTAGACTTGAAGACACCCACGTTATAATCGAATGGGAACACCGTCGCGAACAATTTTTCCAGTCCTTATTCGCGTGACCCCGCACCCTAATTTAAAACTTCCAATATTTACCGCCAGTTTCTGAAAAGTTTCTGAAACTGGCGGTAAATATTGGAAGTTTAAAAGTTTCTGCTTGTCAAAATTTCGTTCATATAACACGCATATTAACGTAAAAGTTCTATGAAGTCAATTCGAGTTTCTGAAACGTTGTTTAGAGAATAATTTCTGAATAATCATGCTTTCTGCAATCCAATTGACGTTTGACAATACATTTGACAGTCAATTTCTTAATTTTTTCGTTGATCAGCCTTTCAGAAACCGGCCGTTAGACTGGCAAAACCTTTCCGAACTACAGTGAAACATAGTGATGAGTTTGCCTGAGACCCTGTCAGGTAAGACAATTTTATGAATGACAATTCAATGAATTCAGAGGTCTTTAAACAGTTTGCGTGATTACTTTGTGTCAATGTGCAAATATTGAGTAAAACTTAATTTTCTTCTTTATATTTCTCTTTGGTGTGGTATGTGGTCAAAATGTAAAAAAATGTCATATATTCTGTATTGGTTTACCAAAAAAATTTACTTTACTTGCAATTATTTTCCTACTGAATGGGTTAAAACAGTATTTCAGTATATTACCGTTATACGATACACCTTATTTGTAAAAACTTTTTATAGTCATAAAGGGCGTTCAGTAGAGCGAACTACAAAGTTATGTAAACGCATTCAAGGGCAGAACAAACGAATTTCCACACACGGAAGACGTTAACCCAACTCAGAATGTGCTTGGATAACTATTTTGTTGCGACACCGTCAGCCATTATTCACTGGAACTTGGTTTTCCTGGATGAACACAATTTGTGAAGTGAACTTTAAAACTTTGGTGAAAGGGCTCATTTCTACTTGATCACAACGCTATTACCGTGATTTAAATGTTTCGTTTTTATTTTTACAGTGACATATTAATTCTAAAAACTTGTGTTACTTGTGTGTTAAAATTAAAAGAAATAGCTTCATTCACCTAGAGTTGAATTACCAACTATTGAGAAAAATTTTCTTTACACCTATATTAACCATATTCATTCTATTCTATAAATATAACTGTATAATCAACATAGGATCTTTTTTGTAAAGTTTAACGTAGGTAATCTTAATTGCCGATATATACGTTAAAACATAGTTTCAAAATGTGTTGTCTGTCTATGCGGCCATCATTAACCACTAAACAGAATCAGTTGATACTTAATTAAATACATAAATTATACCTCATTGCGGGAAACGGATCGAAAAAAATAAGAAGTTATATTGTATAGAAAATCTATAAAAAAAATAAAAAAAAAATTACACTATGACTACCTTATGTACAATCTTTCTATTTTTTTATTTATTTTGTATAAGTTAATGCTTGACGTGAAAATGAAATTGACATATAAATCGATATATTAATGTAAACAAGATATAGGTAACTGGGAATAAATTAATAACAATTGTTTTGTACAAAGCTAAAAAAAACTAGTATTACCGAAGCGAA
The DNA here is from genome assembly GCA_018248895.1 of Carystus phorcus. Classification (NCBI taxonomy): domain Eukaryota; kingdom Metazoa; phylum Arthropoda; class Insecta; order Lepidoptera; family Hesperiidae; genus Carystus; species Carystus phorcus. The sequence continues at coordinate 4,675 of DWJN01000620.1, forward strand.
TAAAGGGTTAATAGTCTGCTAATAAACACCTCACTGAAATAAACCTTTATCTCTAAAACGCTTTCATGACACGTGTATCTATTTACACCATAACTTGTAAAGTAATTAAAAATCCAGTTTCGTAGATTACATGATATTTTTTATTGTTCGTTCTAAAAACAAACTGTGATGCAACGTCTGTCTCATGCGATAAGATAATTAAGTTTAGTTTTAAGCGAGTTGCGAGAGGATTATGTTTTTAAACTATTCAACCGTTTTTTTTATTGCCGTATTATTTTGGATGCAAATGCAATACGCAGTTCGTATTGTTAAATGACCAGTTCAAGCTATGGAAGTTTTGTAAGTAACCTCAAATCTATACTTTAATTATGTAAGGGTCAAATCTATGTACAGAATATTCATTGAAAATATTAATGTTGGTGGGTTTAAGGGACTTTAGCGTACCTTTTCAAAATAAATAGGTTTTCAATTAATAGAATAACAGAAAGTGTTGCATTAATTGATGAGTTCAGGTAAATTGGTATTTATATAATGCTTAAAATAAATGAAAAGCAATAATTTTAGGTTCGGGTAATTAACCATTGTCTTACAAAAACAAATACCTTGCAGCAGTAGTAGTCGCTCAAATTTATGATGTATTTTAGTCCATAAAACCTTAACGTTCAATTTGTGTTTAATGAGTTTATAATCCATATATTAATACGTAAAGAGAAATCCGCTGTATCCATTTTTAAGAATACACGCTTGTTGGATTCTGAGATTTGACATACCTAGTTAAAGAAGTCACGGGAATGTGCAGGGAATTAAATTAAAATTATAAAATGATTTACAATAACATTTAAAGATATAATACGTTCAATAACGTCATAGTGAAGTAACTCTTGGACAAAATTAGTTACGGTCGAAATTTGATCGCAGTTTCGTAGTACCTGATCTCTTTTTATCATATTATGATTATAATGTGATGTTTATTAGGTCCACAAATGTTGTAATTTATATGTAGTATCAATATTAAAATTACGCGTACATGTATACTTGGGTAAAGATGCTGATGTTGGGTATATATACCTTTCATGCATAGTTCTGTCTCAATCATAAGGGGTTAGCAAGGGATCGGCTTGAGTGCGGGTGGTTATTCCACACGCGAGCAAGTCACGCGATCGCGGCTCAGTAACACACTAAAGAAACTGCAAAGAAAACGCCTTCCGGGGTGAACGCCCGCGTTGCGTAAAGCGCCCGGTGGCGCAACATGCGCGCGAGTCTCGCGCCACTGCCATCTAGCGGCACTTCGGGATATTAAAGGGTTTATACTTTGTGGTACATAACTATATATTATTACTTGAATGTGTTTGATATTTAGGAGCAAAAACACTTTTATTCTTAAACATGTACTGGATATTTTGTTTTTGCACGATTATTAAATAGTAAGTACCTACTTAGATACAAAATCTGCTTGCTGTTCTTAAAATAACGACTTATTTTTGATTTAATTACAAACTTGGAAGGTTTGTTGCGATTTTCAATAGTTCTAAAGCATTAAAAACCAGACGCACGTTTGCTAACTATAATATTATAATACATATTACCTTTTAAAACTAAAGCATTAACAGGTACCGACCATACCTGTATTTGTAAATCTCCTAGCCACCGACTTACGATATGTAATATGCAGTGTGACGAAATAAAATTCGACTCCTAGGTCAAGGTTTGGCTTCTCTTCGAAATGGGATAATTGCCACACATTGCGACCTTAACTCGTGGCGCGACGGTGTTGCGACACAAACGCGAATATATCCACGTGTTACACAGGAATCACAGATCTCAAAAAAATCAAATTTATAAATAATCGTTCGGAATAAACCACATTGTCAAAACAAATTTAACATACTACACTTGAACGAATTGAAATGTAGAAATTTATATTTTAAAGATTCGTTTCGTTCTTTATAATAGTTATTCCTCAGTTAGTAGAAGAGCAATCGAAAACAGCTATCAAGTATTTATACAGTAACCATAACTAAATTAATCCCAGAAATAAATGAGTATTAATAAAAGTTATAAAAGTATATTAAGGTTGAGACTTGGTGGAGTAAGGAGTTAGAAAAATTTCAAACACAGAAATATACTTATTTTATAAAAAACAGATTAACTGAGGAAATATTTCTTATAAAGTTATTAATACATGTAATGTCGATCAATATGCGTAAATTACTTCCACTATCATTGGATGAAGATATTACTGTAATGATTGATCGCAGGAGTAATCTAACCTATATTAACGCCCACACGGAATTGGCTAATATTTTAACTATACACTTAATCCTAAGTTTTCTTGTTGCGTTACTTAAGTAACAAATTATTTTATCCGTGGACCTTAAGAAGTTACCAGACGTTGTAGGATTATGTTAATTTGTACCTATTAACCCATCTGTAATTTATCTGACACATTTGTCATTGTATAGCACCTCTATATTAACAATAAATGTGTGTACATAAAAAAGTATACGTCTTTGTTTTTAACCACAGAATGTTCTATTTGTAAAATTAATTGTGTCAGTTGCATGTTGCAAAACTGTTCTAGAAGACCTATGTAGGTATATAGTATACAGATCACTATAATATATTAATACATTTATTGCTATATCGAATACCAAAAGCAGCGTTGGCCAAAGAAAATGGAAAGTGAGTTATACAACTCCACCTGACGGAGCCGTGAAAGGCGTGTATTTTAATGTCAAACAGCCGTGGTCAAGGTTTTGAAGTTTTGAATGCTTGCTTCACGAATTTACCTCGTTTTTACATCACGCTTCGAGAGATACTTGGAAACGGTTGGCGGGCCTGAAAACTTAGCAAGACAAGGCAAAGGTTAAGTTTACAATCCGTAAACAATTTAACGTTTTTAAATATAGATTTTTAATTAATAACGAGATGATTATTTTTAATGACATTGTACTATTTTCCTGGACTTCTGGCCTTCATTTTGTTACCCGGAAGTGATGTAATGCAGCACAGCCCGCAAAATATTAAATTATTTTAAATATAGAACTCCTTAATCTATCTGTGTTAAGGTCATTGACATTGCTCATCCTTACATTTATCCGTTGCGTATTTTTGTTTAATTGTAATCTAAAATTATTATCAACAGAGTTAACTTTTGAAGTTGAAATAACAACAAAAAATCTCGCCGTAAATCTTCATGTCATCATAACGAAGAAAGTAGAATCTCCGTCGTTAAAAAGAATACGGTAAACTATTACGTTCGAGCGGGGAACATAAAAAGTGGAATCGAAAGCGAGAGTAATCGTCTAGGTAGCGCGTGCGCAGGCCACTAGAGGCAACGGTACTCGTTGTACGGCGAGCGGTACCTCCCGTTGGATTTCCCGTTCATACATTCACGTGACTAAAATCGATATCATTCTATATTTTATTATTTCTACACTCAATTTAATAATCATTTATTTACTTTACGTGATCGTATGGTCATATGAATATTGTAATAAACAAGTGTGACATTTAAATTCGGATATGGACCTCAAATTACATAAATGATTTTTTAATAGTAATTAATAGTATGTCACTCAGTTCGACCACAATGCCGTGGTAGCCTATAAGACTACATTCAGTTTTAAATTTTAAGGTTTTATTTATTTAACTTTAAGAACAATGCATTGTATTGTCCGTTACCCTAATAAAATACAAAAATACTTCAAGTAATAAATACAATTTTAATTGCCATTTATACTTATTGAAGTTTAAAAAACTAAATTTAAAGGCGTATTTTATAATGACTATCGAAAGTGAGAGTAATTGACTTGGCCTGAGGAAACGGTACTTAGTGTAAGGCGATCGTAGCCTTAGGAGGGGTTTCCCATTGAAGAATTGATATTTTACAGTATTCGTTATACATCGGACATTGTGATGTTCATGTCACTCACGACACATGGAATCCTAGTGTGTAGCCAGAGTTATTCTCAATACTGTGACCGAAACTTGTAAAAACATTCAAGGTCGATTTTAGAACAGCAACAGGTTAAGTAGAAAATTAGGGAGCTTTTAGTGTTAAATCTGATACTACAATCGAAATAAAATAATAAAAATAAAATATACAAATAAATAAATAACGCCACTCACACATAGCCCCACACTAGGTTACCCCGTGTCGTGGGTGCCATGGACAACACAGAAAGACAATTACACACCCAGACCGAGAACAGAAATTTAAACACATCATTTAAATTTCGGTCTTGCTGGTAATCGAACCCAGGACCCTTCGAACGGCCGTCCGGCGCGGTAACCATTAGGCCACGCGGTTCGTCAAATTATTCCATGGATAGTAAACTTACTATTTTATACTACTTAACTAAGAGTGAGAGCAGTTCGTCTGGCCAATGTGATCGTGGGCCGATGCTGGCTAGAGTAATGCAACGGTACCTTGTGTAAGGCGACTGTATTTCCCGTGGGACCGTCTATTCTATATAGTGGTGCCAGTGCATATCACATTCCATTATCGATATTAGAAAACATTTTATAGATTATTTCTCTTCTTCAGTGTTAGGTATTGTATGGAAATATGATACAAGAAGAGAAGGTTACGACGAATAACTTTACTCAAAAGTTTATAACTTGCTTATTTTTTTATCTATTATAATCAATATTTTTGGTATTACATTTTATATTATTTTACTTCAGTCTTTTTATATAAATAAAAGAAAGGCATAGTTCTAAACACGTATCAAATTAAAAATATTTTATCAGTTTTAATGACTGTGCTGCCATCTAGATAGGACTAGACAGCAGCATACTAAATGCCCTATAAATTAGCGAGGGATTTGTATTTCACAAGGGATAATTGACATGTCCCTCAGCAAAACACAAATCACAGCGTACTTTCTACTGTCATCAAATACGCCAGTCAATGTGAGTGAAAGCATTGGCAAGGATTGTAATCACTAGATGGTACGAGCTGATACATTTTGCTACGCTATGTTAGGATTCAGCTATCGCCGTTTAATATGGATTATTGTATCGATATAAGAAACCAGTCGCTGCAGCACTACTGGCATCGTTCAGGCACCGTCGAGACCTTAACCACTTTCTCTTTCGCCTGTTGATCGTGAAGTGGTTTACGCACACATCTACACTAATCGATGCTATAAAGAACTGGTTCGCTTGTGTGTGTTACGTTGTCGGTTACATCATGCAACTTTGGCTGACGCATCCATCGAGCGAAAGGTCAGTATCTATTTAAAAAGATATAAATATCTACTCTCACTTTCCATAACTCGTCTTAGCTTTGATTCGGTGTTCGGTTTCAAGATCATTCACCTCTGGTTTTAAGTACAGTTGCGACATGGATGGCATCGAGGCACCATTTATAACGTAATGTGACATATCTGATTGTCAGTTTTAATTTTTTTAACTTGATTCGTGTGCGTTGTGTGTATCAAATAAAACTTGTATATGTATACGAGCATATTGTTCTAAAATAAAAAAAAAACGTTTATATACAAATTATCAAAAAATCGTATATGGATATCGATAAAATAGACTAAAAAATATATATTTTATAAAAATAAACATTTTTACATACATCCAATATATATCCAACATATTTGTGTTTAATATTTCCAAATACGAATTGGAAAATACGATTTGAATACGATTAGAATTTACCTATGTACGTCATCAAATCATTACAAATTATCCTAATTTCGATAAAGACATATTCAGATGTAATATTGCCGAACGGAATGACAGTCAACCAAGTAATCTAGGGTTAAGCTACAGTTGGCAGTTTGTGTCTGAAAACCAGCATTGTCAATAGGTTCAGTCACAAGGCTAGTGTTTGCGTGGGAACACCATCGGAGTCCTAAGTCAGCTAACCTATTATGAAATATGAATTTATGCTAGCGTTATGTGGTTTCAAAAATAATAACATTGATATTACGAAATTCGCATTTTAGTTTTGACGTCTCAACGTTCCACTTCAATTCATTTACGTAACTAATAAGTTATGCAACTAATCTTTTCCGTGAAATTAAGACGAAAACCCGTGTTGTTTATCCATAAAACCTAATCCAACAATTAATTATAATATCGTTGGCGTTTATTTATCGCTTTATCGTTATAATTGGGCAAAATATTTGTATATATAGTATGTACATATATTAAAAATATATTTAAATTGAAGAAATTTATTTATTTATTTATTCTTTATTGACCTCAAAAAAGCGGTAGAATTGGCGGATTTAACGCTAAATAGCATTCTCTTACAGTCAACCTTCAGGATGTGCAGAGAATGGTTGAAGGCGGTACAATAACTAAATATAAATATATTTAGAGTTTAAGATAAGAAACATTTTGGTATAAATCTAGAGAGAAAAAAAAAATTATAAATAAAAAATTACTAAAAATTTATATTGTATTGCACTTCAATTTCGCGTGGTTGCTTTCTTACAAGACACTTTAGCGTCGCAAATTCATGAAGCGTTATACGTAAGTGCTAGATAACGATTTTATGTCTTTATCATCATTGACCCTAATTTTAGACAACCGACACAACAGGCCGTTAGTAATCGAACTAAAATATGGTTGTTTACATTTAGGCGTCCTATTCATTGCGATAGCAATATTGATTAAGATATTGCCAATTTATTTGTTAAAGTGTTGAAAGTCATATTGTTGATTTGCTTTATTTAAATATTTAGTGTTTATAATATCGCTAAATGAAGCGCTCATAACCCATAAACATATAGGACACGGGCCTTTCCTCATCAATTAGAAGGCCTTTTTTTCTAGCCGGAGAAATCTAAAGATATCCGACGGATGATGTGGGATTTCTACCCAATAAAACCCCCTCAAATCGTCAAAAAAAGACTAACGCGTAAGGGAAGGCTCCGGGATCTCCAAAGAACACGTTGATGCTAATTACAAGGCCAACAGCATAATTGACCAGTGCCAATTATATGAGTTAGGGGCCTCCGACAGAACTTAGCGAGTCCTATCAAAGATGACAATCAGGCCCGATAGGGTAATGTGCACTCCGAAGCACGGAAATGCTCAAGATTTTTTTGCAACTAGTTTTCACCCATTCACCTACAGACCGCGCTCTCATGTCCCAGCAGAAACTCGGTGGATCATTCAAGATGGACATAATTTGCTGAGCTTTACATGTTTTATTATATTGTCGAAAAAAATTAAATATTTCGTATGACAGCAACGATATTTCATATGTGTAGGTCGACTTGTTTATCAAATTTATGATTGGTATTTTTAGATTTTAACCTGTCCGCAACTCGTTTATAATCGAGTGTACAGCATCTATTTTATCGTTGGTTATTTACTCACTAGAACCTATTTAAATCATGTCGCTAAACGAGAACTCGTATTACCTACTCTGCTGTCATATTAAGCAACAAATACGATGGAGCTTGTGTTCCACTTGTAGAGGAATGAAAAAATTATGTTTCATTGAATTTTCCCTTAGAAAATCATTTTAAAACTGCAATTTTTTTCTGGTATAAAAAAGTAAAATTTGCGATACATTCGTAGCTATATTTACAACAAAATAGCAGTAACATATAAAAATATTGTTGAAATCTTTGAAACCCTTGCATTTGAGTGTTTCTTAGCAATGGAAACCCGTTACATATATGTATCCGTTATGAGCGAACGAATAGAATGAATTTTTCAACATGCAGTACTATTACGCACCTAGCATCCTATATTACAATAATACATTCCTAGTGACAATGCGTCACCTTGCCAGCGTTCGTTGACGCATCTACGTTTTGTCCGAACGACCTTATACCTAGCGCGAGTTAAACTAATAACAACATTAAATTCTATCTATCTCTGTCATTCTAATGATCTAACTATGAACGAGAGCGAGATAAACTGAGTGTGATTTTAGTCAGCGCAGTACCGTTCACCTTCACGAAGGTAGAGTATGGACGGCGCTAACTAAAATGAAGGGCTGCCTCAGCGTTTGAAGGTAACGAGCTTAGGTTACTAATTGCTAATGGCCCACGCTTCTCGATATTACGATACGTCCATATTCCACTGAAAAAGCTATACGATGTCTTGCACACAACTGCTAAATGTCAACCTGTGATGTTAAAATTATATTGTCAGAAGGAAATAGTTCAAAAGGTTTACGGCCGCTGTTAGTTTTGGTTGAATGCAAATTAAGTAGTATCTAGTACCCGTGTATTTTATGTTTGTGTCAGTGATTTAACGAGATATTTGTTGTAAACGGTTGTTTGAATATTTAAGCTACCGCGAATTGCTCGGTGTTGCGAAGTAATGTGACGTCAGTTTCGTTTTGCATATCCTTTCTCTAACTTTCTACGACCTTGAGCGCGTTGCGCCGTGGATCGCAACCTTTTGCTGGATTTTATTCGAAATTATCAGATTATTTAACTTTATACATACTAAACTTATATTAGTTAACAATAGTATACCTTATATCAGAGTTATATGACTTTCTTGCATTATGTGCACTCGTATATCTATAATATATTTGATTTACTTTTGTTCGTTTTATTGTCACCTATCTACCTTCTCCCCATCATCCTCAGTGGACTGGTAGAGAATTTCATTAGACATTAAGTCTGCTGTTTATAAAACCTAATTTATAATTGTATATAAAGAAATAAGTAAAATATAGGTATTATATTAAAGAATTATTCAATTATTATTAGAATAAGAGAGGTCACAGTATAAAGTTTCCTAAGTTGATCAAGTCGATCTCAGTTTACCTTTAGTTTATCTAAAAGAATTATGACTGTACGCATGCAATACATTTACCGTATTAAAAAACATTACGCTAAAATAGAACAAAGAATCGTAGTCCGAATACGAAACTTAATATACCGTTTTATTCAATTGAACTATTCATGTTCGCACCGTTTATCTGCGCTTCGGAAACTTCACGATGTGACCTAAATGTTTGTAATTTTTCAAGAGAAAGTCTTTTGCCAAAAGCCTTAGCAATATTTGAAGGTGTATGCGTCGTGTTTGTGACGATGGTACGATAGGCTGTATAAGGATATTTATATGAAAAATGAATCTTGATGTACGAGAATGAAGTTAACAAGAACATGAAGTTAACGTGAGATTATGACTGAGCATAAATATTTAAATAAGTATTTGTACAATATACATTTATATATGGTTTGATATAAAGTTTCATACATTATATCCCAAAATGGATAATAGGCGTCAATTATCATTTAATCTTCAAAATACTTGTCATTAAAATTTTAGACCCATTTCAAGGCCGTAGATTTAATAACGTAAGTCTACAAAGCTACCAATTGATTAATGTTACGAAAATTGTCACTATAGCAGCAATATTCGTACAAAGTAGTACATGTGCACTATCTATGGGGACAGTGCAGGAGACAGGTTGCCCGGTAGATAACCTAAACTGAAACGCGAACGAAACGATATGATAAGGAGGCGTTAGGCACGGGCGTACAACAATCGTTAGATAAACATATGGGTTACTGAACCGACCTAGTTTCTGGCCCACACGCGTGTCCGCGCCGAGTTTTAGTCAAAAATCCGCGGCGCCACAATCATGATCTCGCACCACTCCGCAATCTACCAAGGTACTAAAACTCGTAAGGTTCTCGCACGAGTTGTTTTATTTAATGGACATTTTGAAAATTATGGAGGGAAATATGTATTTTAATATCTAAGCAATAGCCTATTCTCCTACATTCTTTGATTACAACAGTAAGCTTCACTTGATAAATTTATGTCATTAATTGATTATCTATTAATTAAAATTGAAATAAAATAATTATCGGTTGTCCGGATTAGTACGGTCATATAAGAAACAAAAATAAGCACAATAATTTGTGTTCATATACATTTGTTTGTTATTTCATAGGTTATGTTTTTCGCGGCAATAAAACGATTTTTAGATTTAAACATATTCATTTAAGTGAATATCATTAATTCACAAACTAATACAATATAAAATAGATAAAATTATTTGTAGTTAATAAATATGAATAATAAAGATCTACATACATATATAATATCCCCCACATATGAATAACCTAATGGTTCCACTAATACGATGGTAAACAAACTCAACTCTGACACTGATGGGTTGGTTATAATTCTAGGAAGACATTTGTGACTAATTATTTCACTTTTCTCGCCTTTGACACTAAAAATAATATGTAGACACAAATATTCGTAAGCTTTGACAATATCTTTCTGTTAAACTCAATAGAGAGGTTTGTAAGATATACAGGAGTCATTCTCATGAAATATATTTATATATTTATAATGATAAACTAACCATAATTTCAAATGACCATAAATTTACAATTGAAGTATAAAAAGACATAATACATGCCTTTTGTTTCAACGTTATAATATTATAACTCGCGACGCACAACTCAAGTAGAGGTTGTTCGCCATCATCAGTAGAGGGCAGCATTATCGTCATCCCGTCCAAATCCAATATGGCCGACGAGCCGCCGTATAATTTTAGCGCCTTGACGCGTAATTTCATGACATTTAAATATAAAGAATAATAGTATTCGTACGACATACATAGATAAAAATATATGGTATGACAAAAGAGTTTTATGATTATAAAATACTTTGGGTTTTAAAACCGGTATTGAGTTAATACGGTAAGGTATAATAAGCTACAGTAGCTGTTACCTATTTCTCAATTTTAATATTGTTACCGATATTAATTAAAATGTCATTCTTACTAGTTACAATGATATTAATTGTATGATGTAAAATTCAAGAGTTTAGGAAAATTTCGAACAGGATTGTAATTTATAAAAGCTGAGATAGTGCGTGTGTGTGCGTGCCATTAGACGCTCATAATATTTTTGTTTAAAAAATAATAATAAAAATTGAGTTTTTTTTATCATATTATAAACGTCAAGAAAATATAGACAATCTGGTGTGATCTAGGTAATTAATGTACACTGAATGACTACAAGACATCGAGGTGCATGCCGTCGTGAAAATAATAACAAAAGCTGTACATCTCGTACACATCATCTCACCGTAATACATTTTGATAAAAGCCGCTCCGGTGGTAATAATTAAGCTCGCGTCTCAGAGGAAACGAACAATGGCGTCAACAGTTTTTCATTGAATAGTTCATCACTTAACGGTGTCATAGATAACGTCGTACGCAGGCCAATGGTAGAAGCGAGCGTAGTAGCGGGAGTCGCGCTCGCGGTTGGCGCCCGCACGGAAGTAGGTTAGTAACTAAAGTTTTGTTTGCGTGAGGCTGCGGCGCGGTGCACTCGGCGAGCTAGCTTCGTCCCGCGGCGTCGCTCGCCCCTGCCCCCCGCGCTTCGCCCCCGCGCATCTTTCACTTTCGGGCTCCGGACCGCCCGCCCTTACCCAGCCATTGTTACGGCCCCTGAAACCGTCCTACCGTGCTTCTAACATCAATCCTCATTCACATATCCGATGCTTCAGGACATTAACAATCTTTATTTATATACCGAAATAACGGTAAAACTTTAAAATCTACCATATTAAAGACGGCTTTATGATCAGAAAAGCGATCTTAACCAGACAATCTATGGTATAAAAATAAACAAATGAGGTATGTTCATCTTAAATGTTTACTTTGAAGTCTTTTAAATATTGACTCCATTTTGATCACTATGGTTGTCTCTTTAAAAACAATGGCAATATAAATTAAAATTAAACTCCCAGCTTTGAAAGTAGGCAAATACAGTTATCATTCATTGTATAAACATTAATATGACGGCAATTTTTTAAAATAACCATTGATTTAAAGCAAAAAAACCTCTCCTTTCATTGTATTTTTCATCATTTGTAGTCTTTCATCATTTCATAATACAATTATTTTTCGAATATTCGAAAATTACCTTCATGATAATATGTTATATACAATGAAGACGAACAACCAATGTATAAAAAAGCTCAACTAATAACTACCATTTAGGTTACTTGAAACACATTTAATTTCAGAAATAACAGCGACGAATAAATATGTATATGCGGTAAACAGCATCCTACTTCCATTATATTATTGGATATTTTTAATCTCACCTAATTTTATTTTACAATAAAGAACACGTTAGTATAATTTTCATAAGAATAACACTCTATGAACCAGTATCGTTGTTTAGGCGCCTTGTAAGTCATTTATATTCATAGTCCTTGTGATAAGCGGTACAAAACATTGAAAAATATATACATAGTTCTTATCACACAATCATCAAAATAGGAAGGAGATAATTAAATCAATAATAAATATGTTTGCAGGAAGTCTCGAGTTGGGAATTATTGTTAAAAGTACTTGGATGACTGGTGGTATTTAAAGCTGAAGAAAGATTTGTACAAAAAGAATTTATATAAAAAATGTTTTATATAAATGGTTTATGGTATTATACTTTTTGAATGAAGCGCTATGAAGCACTCATATCCCGGCAGCTCGCGTCGATCTCATGCGATCGACAGAGTTAAGCAACTGCGGGCGCGGTCGGTACCTGGATGGGTGACCGCTAGTGGCAAAATTTTCTTGAGCGTTTCCGTGCTTCGGAGGACATGTTAAGCCGTCGGTCCCGGTTGCTATGAACATAGTGGTCGTCAAGCCTTGTCGGAGGCCTTCGGGCGGTTTAAAAACATCCGACACTTGAGTTGGCCACTAACCCCTCCACCAATCCGCACTGAAGCAGCGTGGTGGAGAATGCTCTAGACCTCCTCAGTGATGAGGAGAGACCCGTGCTCAATAGTGGGTCATTAATGGGTTAAAGGCATTATACTTCTTAGTTAATTTAAATCAATGAGCGCATGTATAAATAAATGCTTAAATCAATATGAATAGAATGAGACCCTTACCTGAATTACCTGTGTGTCGGTAGTGTAAATAAATAAAGACATCAAAAGCATCTCGAATCGAAAACAGACATTTTTATCTTTCATTTAAACGCCGAACCTAGCCGAGAATCGAAAAGACAGATCTGATTGTACATGTATATTTCGGTCACATTCTTGAAGTCATATTTAGGAGTCCATTCTTATCTATTTTTGACTAGGTTAGAGATTACAGTAAATTGTCAATAGGCGGACCATTTCATTCCAAATTAAGGAATAAAAGTAAAACACTTCCTTTTCACAATGTGATACAGTGAAAAAATGACATCATAAGTGTATTGAAAATATACATAATTAAATAAGTTTTGAATTTGAATGTCTCTTTTAAAGATAATACTGTGTATTTAATTCGGTTTCAGATTTTGATGTTCGCGGATCGAGCACACTTCTAGATGATACTATATCTCCGAAAAATTAGTCTTTAAAATTGGTTATTTTATATTGTAAAAGACTGACGTAAAGGGAAACGGGCTACAGCATGATGGTAAGTCCTGCATGATGCAGCATCACCTATGAACATGAGTAATATAAACAAACACGAACAATATATAAGAATCATAAGTGCTTTGTCAATGAACAATAAAAAATCGCCTTAAATTACGCTAAAGTAAAAATTCCGAATAACTCAAAAACTTCTCATCAGATGTCGCTTAAATTTACATGGGACTACATGACGAATACCAGCTTTCGAATAGAAAAAGAAACATCAAAATGGGTGCAGCCAGTAAAAAGTTATTAAAAAAAATTCAGTAGTTGAACCTCTTTTTGAAGTCGGTTAAAATACACTACATTTCTTGTACAGAAATTTTCAGTTTATTATTATTTGTGATTAAATAGGTAGCCTTTTTTGAACTGTTTTATTGAACTTTTAATTCAGTTTCATAAGAACAAGATTTTTCGTGTGCCGCCTTCAATAACGGAGATGGAAAGGTTGACTGAAGGAAAGACTAAGTAGTATGGAATTAGTAAAATATATAACATAAAATAACGGCGACTATAGTTACTGTAGCTTTATTTTGTTTCAATAAATGAAGAGTCAAGGTCAATTTAAACATATTTAACTTGGTTTTAGCAAGTTTCGAAGTCATAAACAGAAATGTACTTATAATATCTTTGTGTTTTTTAAATATTTTTATAAATCTTTCTCATAGGAATATAAAAAATACATAAAAAAGAAAAAAAACCTTACATCCACGCCACTTCTAATTCATATAAATATATATTAGGATACTATCATCATCCAAGGCTACTGAATAATAAATGACTAAATATGATCTTAGATCAAGAATCGACCTACAAAACCTTCACTCAATTGAGCTACAGGTAAAGAAGCTACAGCGCTTTAGACATTCACCAGTTGAGTTAGCTCCAATCTATCCATTTTTTCTATATTTGATATTCAACCGTCGAATACCACTGGTAGTGGGGTGGTACATCACGCATTCGCCGAGCACTCATTGTCGGTGGTTATGTAAGGCGGAGGCCGCGGCGCGTCGATGTAGAGTCAACGAACGGCATTGACACGCGGCCGTACCCCGCCGCCCGCGCCCCGCCCCTCTGCTGAAACCAGCAGCTGCGAAATTAGGTCACGAACTGCTAGGGCTGTCGAGGGAGGGGTAGCCAGAGGGGACGATTGACAACACTGCTTGAATTATAACACAATAACGTTGTTTATTACGTTGATTTACCCAGTGATTGTACCAGTTGCACCTGTTTTTACTGTGAATGAACTTTTGACTTTCTGTTTTTTTTTTTTATTTATTTCTTATTATCAATGTCACAAATATGTTAGTAATTATATTATATTGCAAAAACCGTGTACTATGTTGTCAGCACTTTGATAAGTCCCACTAGAGTATGACTCTTGTACATATTTCTACGTACTAAATTAGTAGTACGTAAACTGCACTTTATATTTTGAATCACCGCCGCAGATCACTTTTAGAAGCCTGGATGTCAGGTGAAGTTAATTAGGTATCACTTACGAGTATTGAGTATTTGCAAGTGGTAGTATTATTATAATCGATTTAATGTTGAAATGAGCGACTAAGGCACCCAAGAGTAAGTGGTTACCTTTGCTCATGAACAACAGTAACACTAAAATCATCACTGATGCATAGGTTGTGAACCTAGAAGCGGGGAACTGAATTATTTTCGTTTCGTATGACAACAGAACGCAACACATTTCCCCGTCAATTCAAATTGGAAGGTAAGGAAAAGGAAGGTAAAGGAAGGTTCAAAAAGGAAGGTAGCTTACAAAGACCATAGATATGTAAAGCCGTCGGTCTTGTTAGTTGATAGTAGTTAGGTCATGTTTGTCATAAAAAATTCAGACGCTTGAGACTACCCATCCACTAATCTACACTGGAACAATGTGGTGGAGGGGAGTATAATTTAGGCCTCCTAAGATAGAGGTACCCGTCCTGCAGTGGGTTATTAAAGTTGAAACCAAGCTAGGCGGGTACAATACCTTACCAACATGTATAAAGTACTCTCAGGATATAACTGGTTGGTAAAAAACCGAGCGTTCCGATATCTTAGAGGGGCTTTGCGCCCTTCGTCTATTGTTCAACAGGGTGCATTAGGGAACAGCGAAAGCTGACTTTCCCTCAAGATGGGGAAACCCATTACCCTACTAGAACTGCAGGGAATATTTATGTGGTATTGTTCTATTTTATTGTAATCAAAAAATATTAAAAAAGGTATTTCAATAATTGATGAAGTACTTCCATAATACTAAAACGAAAGCACCATAACATGTATTTCAAACTTACATACTAGGCTGGTAATATATTTAATCCATCCCAAAACTTTTTGATTTTAAAGAAAAAAATATTATTCTATCAATTATGATCATAAAAGAAAATAACAATTTTCCTGTATGGCAACCCTATCACCACCTTACGTTCACTACGACCAACTATTACAGACCTTCGACATTCAAACTATTTCCTTTATAGCATCGACCTCAACGGTTCAAACAGAACTGGTAGTACATCCAAGAAGACAAATGAAATTAACCTGACGTTCAAAATAGCTGTTTCCACTTGACCAATCGATCACGGAACAGAAACTAAAAATAATCGTTACTTATTTTTATTATAGCGTGATCACTAAAGCAGGAAAAAACTGGGGTAAATCAAAGCTTACAAATAGAATGTACAAACACTGGTCAGAAGTGAATTTATGTAAATACATAAAACAATATTCAATTTTTCAAACTAAACAAAGATGTTTGTCTCAAAATTACAAATAAATATGTACAATACGATTAGGATAATTAAGTAATAATATAATTAAGTTATTATCGGGTCGTAAACAACATAGGTACTATGACACAAACAGTTTCTAATATCAATACATGAAAACGGAGAAGGAAAACAGCAATGCGCCGGCATGGAACGCTCGAGTCAATGAACGTCATTGAAGTAAACCGCCACTCGATTTACGACTCTACCTTCACAGAGATACGGTTTGTATTCAAATGTGTCTGCAACAGAACCTAGCCTTGGCTCCTACTGGCCTGGCTGACTTAGACATTCTATCTACTTTTACGAGTACATTGGCGAAGGCTCCAGCACTCTGGTACTTATAGCGTACTCTGTACTTAGTCGATGCAACTATTGCACATACTCGCGTCAGTTACTTACGTAATGTTCTAATTCCCCGCGAACACTTTCGTTGAATTATACGCGCTCTTAGTAAATACGTAGTCGTTTCGAGCTCACGTCCGTACTTAACACGCACTGGTTGTAATTCATTTGTCTACATCACCTGCATATATACAATTGCTATTGTTCAATGATTTCAAGACGTAAAACTCTTCATTGAATATTATTTAGGGTTGTCAATTAAATAAAATTTTTATAATATCGTGTGTGTTGTGTCACACACAATTTATTGTCCGATTCTACTGGAGAGTAACACATAATTATATAAACATTTTTCACTATGATATTGGTACGTTATAGACGACTGTGAATAATAAACAAATAGCGGTTTAATTTTACAAACTTACGAGTAACTAAAAATTTGTACCGTATGGAATGTTAGAGCTATTAAATATACATATGTTTTATTTTAAATTATATAAGCTTAAGAGTATAATTTATTTAGTGCAAAATTTAACAATTTACTCATATTTTTATCTTACTTTATTAAACAATATTTCAACTTTTTTACCCGAATCTAAAATATTTGCTATTAATTATTTTAATATCACGTTTATCAATTTTTTTTAATGAAAAATGCTTTATTTCTTATTTTTTTTTAACTCTAGGTTACACAGTTGGGTCATCCTTTTAAGTAAAGTGATTTTTTAATTAATGTTAATGTTTCATTTTGTTGTTTTATAAATTAGAAACGTAGTCATTAATGGCTGTAGATGAACTAAAGGGGACAAAATATTGACTATATTATAATATTAACTATTAATCCTTTTTGTTATAAATCTCAATGTAAGTTTTTTTTATACCCTTTCATGACAAAACTAGTCAACCGATTATCATAAAACGTTGTACACATACTCTTAGAAGTATTAAAAAATACAGGATAGTTTTTATTAAAAAGAATATGTAATGATCTTTGATATTTATTTAATGGCTTCAAACCGAGCGAAGCCGCGGGTAAAACGTAATTTACTTACATAAACTTCATAGTATCTGTTATCCTTCGAAAATATTAGAGACTTAAAGAATATTTAAATAAACAAATTTAATGAATACAATATATTGACATAGCTTACTTAGGTATTGAGCATAATATACGTGTATTAAATTATATTATATATATTATTCGCCGTTTCTTCTCCTCGATGTAAAAGCACCTTTCCGAAACGGTGGTAGAATAAAAAAAAATGACGTGCATAAGT
>DWJN01000621.1:0-22436 GCA_018248895.1 Carystus phorcus
GAGTATGCTCTAGACCTCCTCAGTGTTGAGGAGAGACCCGTGCTCAGTAGTGGGCCATTAATGGGTTGAAGGCATCGATCTATCCACGCAAAAGAAAAATCCTTAGCATAACGTAACGTTGACATTTAAAAGGACAGCATAGATTACAGCTGCCATCAGAATTAATGTTATCAATGTAATCATAAACCGAAGAATGAATCAAATTACCATAATAAAAATGGATATTGTTCAGGTTCGTAATACTACGAATACCTTGGAAATGAATTAGCAAATTATCATAGAGTAGGTAATATTTTAAATTCAATATAATGGAGAACCTCAATAGCTAACAGGCGACAATCTTCACAATATAATTTAGTAGTGATAATACGGATTTAAAAAGAGGTATATAATAATAGCATACATAATTGCTACTTGCTTTATCTGCAAATCACGACTCCAGTAAGTGCTTAGGTTACTTGTCTAGTTAAAGACAAAGGATATTTACAACAAAAGAATCTTAGAAGCATCTAATTTAAATACTTGTCATATCAGTAAAACTATAGACTGCAACATAACAATACTACATTATTCGCGACATTTAAAAGACGCTAAGAGATGCGTTAAAAATCATTTATTTTTCTTCGGAGATTTGTACGTTAAGTTTTGGTCGATAAGAATGATGACGGAATTGTATGTACATATATTTTATGAGTTCTAATAATAAACGAACACCTCTTTTATTATATACCAGCTAATTTCGCATACGGTTTTTCATAATTTATCTACATTATAACTTGGACAGTTTTCATTTAACGTTTAAGTTAAGTAGGAAACCATAACATGACTTCATAATGGTAACGATATTCCAGCTTCTGCTCTTTAGAAGAAGTTAAAGAAAATCTTTCAGTACTTAATAACGCATTTCTCAATCAATAAAATGTAGCCATTTTACCGTAACCTTTTAAATACCTGAGTTGCTGTCAGATGGTGATATTTAAATGAAGAGAAAATGTAGGCCACAAATTTATCAAACAATTCACTTCTCTTTCTATCTATCTATCTATTACATGTAATAATATCTGTCGCTATTATAGTACGAAACTAATATCATTTCGGTTCCTATTTACATTAAAATAACCTAATGTTAGTCCGGTTCTATTACATAGAAAATAAATATATATTATAACTGTATTATTTGTTACACATACATAGTTTTACATGTAAATTTAAAACAAAAATAATTTTATAAGATATCCACGTGTAGTAGTCGTAACATTTATAACGCTTATACATTCATGAAGTCTGTAAAGGGTCCGTATATTCAAGTCGGGTACGTATATTCAAGTATGCCATAAGCCAAACTTTATGGCGTCTCTGATTCTACGCGCCTTTACGCGATGTGCTGCGGAGTACCTACACAAATTTTGAGTATTACAGATATGAAAGGTCGGGAGGAATGTCAGTTGCGCTCCCTGCAGGCAATTTCATACGTGCCAGATTCGACTTCATAGTTCTAACGAGCCTAAAAGTTTGGCGGGAATTAAAAGTATTGTTATCTTCTTAATATATATACAGTACGTGTCACGGTGTTGGTCCGCGATGGACTCCTAAACTATTTAACCGATTTTTATCAAATTTTGCATATCGTGCCCAGTTTGATCTAACTTGAAAGATAGAACAGCTAATATCACAATTTATAGTCGCAATACTATTTTATTGCTAATTATTTGTTTAATATCTTACAAGTCACAGCAATGCGTGGCCGAGTCTGCTAGGTTATATATGTTGCAGAACAACGTCTGCTGGGCAAACTAGTAGACTATAAAAATAAAACTACACATTCGTGTTTAATCAAGTTGTTTATCAAATTGTGGTAGAGGCGCGATATTTTATTCAGAACGCAAAAGGGTTTCTCAATCATAAGGAGAGAGGGCCTTGTAGTGTATCGCCTTCGAATTGAGTTTTAAAAGTGTACACCGCAACAAATACTGAGGAAGTCGCCAAATAGTTTATTGAGGAAACATTTAAAATCGATTCCAATTCCAACAAGCCCACGTGTGGAGAGTCAACGACCGTAATCCACTTGGATTGTTTCCAAATGGCGCGCCTCGACCTTGTCGTAACACGTAAGGACCTTTTACATCTCGACATCAGACACACTTTTATATGAATAGTTTAACGACGCTATTGTAACCTAACATATTGTCAAATGGAAGGCCACATTGATTGGCAACGGATATAAATTAAAAAATCTTGATATATTGAAATATATTTTAAGATAAACAAATTTATTCAACCGTGAAGACGTTTATTTACGTTTTCGCATCATCATTGATCGATGTTGATGAATGAGTTGTTTATGGGTCATTCATTATACGTTATGAAATCATTTCTTGTCAACAATGTGCTTGATTTAAGTTTATAACACTACTATTATTACATAATACGTCGTGATACAAACCGACACGTGCAGTCGCTTACCGTATGAGTGGACAAAATACAATAAATCTTGCACAATTATATACTATGATACCCTGCGATTTATGGATATTCGAGCCATTTATCGGACAAACTGCTTTTCCCGACCGGGACTTAACTCTGGGACTCATCGTAAATCATTCACCCCCGGTTTCTGAAAGGCTTGTCAAAATTTCGTTCATATAACTCTCATATTAACGTGAAAGTTCTACGAAGTAATTCGAGTTTCTGAAACGTTGATTATCGAACAATTTCTGAATAATCATGCTTTCTGCAACCCAATTGACGTTTGACAATAGATTTGACAGTGAATTTCTTAAATTTTTCGTTGATCAGCCATTCAGAAACCGGCCGTCAGTGTCATAATGTATAGTATGAAAATAAGATCACAATTAGGTGATAATATTAGTCAACTTCATTGGGCTTTTCTAACAGCAGAAGTTCAGAAGCAGATGGAACTACCTGACATTATGTAAACACTACATAACGGCTTATCGACTATAGCTCTATAAACATAACTAACCTATAACACCAACACAAATAACCGGATCTCGTGTATGAGTTTGACTTCGGACTTCGGACAGATGCCTCATCGTTAACTTGAGATTATAAGTTGAGCTGACTTGCGTGCGTATGACAGCGTGTGCATTTTATGCAAGTGTGAGTGTGCACCAGTACAAATAAACAATTTCCGGTGTGCGGCCATTATTATTTTTTTTAAATCGTGACTCCACAATTTCGCGCAGACGCGCTGACGGTGTCATGGCCGAGCATATTATATGACTAATATCAGGCAATATGTTATGAAACATACAGTTAAACTTTGCCCCCGCTTCGTAATATGTGTGAAATTTCTTTGATCAATTTCGAGAACTTAACTTTCATTTGTCGTGAAAGCTTCAAGAAAATTTATGTTCGCTCTATTGTAATGCAGAAACAGCATTATTTTACTGTCGATGCTCAACGGATGGGAATTTACTATCGCTTAATTATCTATAAAGGCCTCTTCGTATCATGCGAAACGGAGTCGGTTAAAGCCGATGAGAAAAAGCTTGATATTGGTCATATAGACTTGTTTAGCTAAGCGACGTCGATTTATACCTTATTACCATACACATAAAGCGTATTATAATCGGCTTAAGCTAGGGGAGGTGTAGGCGATTCGCAACTTAATCAGAATCTAACGCCACACCACCACGAACAATTAATTAGGTATATATTTTATGAACGTCAATAAACTTAATGTCATAACACAATCGCTGAACGCTTGCACGATGGTCATTACAGATATATTTTATACCGGTTCTCTCGACGGGTAGCCCCGCTTTTGAATATTGAACTTTCACGTGTACTGTTTCATTTTTAAACTTGAACCGCGACGTTAAGTACAGTCAAAATTTAATTTTAGTTCAATTCGTCGGTTTTAAAAGGTTCATTGATTGCACGGAGACTTAATAGGAATAAAGATTGACAAGTTAATGTTGTTTAATTGTTCATAGGTAAACGTTAGGTAAATAAGTAGATCTTCGAAGTTAAAGTTTTAATGATATGAACCGTATGTTTCAGGCAGATTCCATACAATTTAATGATAAACGAATGTCACGTCAAATAAATAAACGACCTATGAAACGAAGGCCATAGGGAAAATAGTATTAAAATATACTTTCTACATATCTGCCTGTTTCTTTGGTCGAAGCCGGAGTAGGAGTGGTATAGGAGTTAACGCTCTGAACAAACAACAGGCAGGGAAAATAATCTTGCGTTTTTGTAAAAAACTTTTCCTGTTTTACTGAATTCAAAATTCAAAATAATTTATTCATATAGGTCTGTATTATTTCAATACACTTATGCACGTCATGTTTTGATTCTACCACCGTTTCGGAAAGTTGCTTTTACATCGAGAAGAAGAAACGGGATTATTACAGCGATTATTACAGTTCAATACATGAGTGGATGAAGGGTGTATGAAACAAATCCTAAATATGAAGAAAATGGGCAACAAATTTTTGTAAGTCATTTTTTACATAGTGCTCAAATTGTTTTTTGGTTTAATAATCCCAACCCAATGCTATATAAAATGAGAGGCTTTCAGATTCTGTAACTTGCATGAAAACAAACCTCCATTTCATATAAAAAAAAATATATATATCTTAAAGACTGCGCATCTATCATTAATTCGGAAGGCACTGTAAAAAGAAAAAAATCTGCGAAATAACCATTATTATAAATCATCTTATTATTATCAACATTAGTTGTTTTTATTCAAAGCAGCGATGATTGTATGACCTGAAATAGATCTAAATAAGAATTTTTCCACCCGCGTGAGAAATCTGCACGAACTTTGTTTCCATTCTTATTTATTTTATAAGAGATAATAGCTAACCGAGCCGACTTTGTTCTGCAATATATTTTATAGATACTAAACAAATGATAATGTTACCAATATACTAATGTGCGTATATTTCCTTCAAACAGTATGTAGCGGATGCTATTGCAAATTGTTGATTTTAGTAAAAATCTCCCAGCGACATCTTCCAAATTTTATTTCTGACACAATTTTACAAAGGTCACTTTAAAAAAGAAAACATTATGTGCCAGCCAGACAGCCCACAACAGGACACTGAGAGGGGTTAACAGTCATAGCCAATAACAATAACAGTAGGAGCCAAAACAAAGATGAGCGCCATCTGTTAGATGTTTACCTAAGCTAATAACAGATTTTGATTTTGTACGAACCATGTAAATAACATTGTCATCTGTTAAAAAGTTATTGACCTTTTAAATTAATATTATGAATGAACTGAAATAAAAACCATCCTATCAATTAAGTTGAAATAAACTATATTATTATGCAGTGTGCAAATTTCATTACGATCAGTTTGATACTTTCCGAGTCAAAACCGGACGAACATCGCGACATGCAAAGAAAATTTATACCTGAGCTAAGAAACATCAATAAAATATGCACAAACCATGCGTTTACTTAAACTAAACCGTGCATATAACCAAACGTTGTATGGGGCAAATGAGAAGGTGTGGCTCCGAGCTAATTTCCCCCGTCAAGGACGACTCCCTGCTATATGATTGCTGTATTTACAGTATACGTGTAACAATCTCTTTAATAATTGCATTCCTCTACAGGGGTTCATAATCCAGATATTTTTTACCTTAGTCCCATCACGTGTTCATTATTATTTTAATGTTAGGGTCTTAAGCTTACAAACATTTTTTGCGGAATTATTGTGCTGTGATATGTGAATCGCGATCTACGATTATCGTTTAACGTGCCTCGAAAGGCACGCAGCGCATGCGTCAATACGTTGCCAGATCTATAAGACATTCCAAACTCGACTGCTTCGCAAATTATATACGACACGATTTCTCAGGAACACGGCCAATGATTTAAAATTATAACAACCAAAGAACAATTGATAAATCACAATTATCGTTAACCTTCATAGAATCGACATAATTACGTATAAGAAAAATAATTATAATTACAATGAATTTTCTGTTGTATAACACGAGCGCAGCGATGTACTACTACATCTATTATGCAATATCGTTCGAAACGGCTTATTTTACCCGATTTTTAATTCAGACTGTCACTTAGCATACCCGAGGCACTGAACTAAAACTGGGGTTTGTTTAAAATTCCACAACGCTCTTCATGAAGTTGTTAAGCCTGTGACTTATGTGGCTTCGGTGATTACAGTACTGGGCCACGATATCTTAATACATATATATAAAGTACGTGTCACAGTGTTTGTCCGCGATGGACTCCTAAACTACTTAACCTATTTTAATCAAATTTTGCACACCGTGTGAAGTTTGACCCAACTTAAATAATAGGATAGCTTTCATCTCAATTTATAGTCGCAATATTATTTAAGAATTATTTCCGTAAGATTGTAACAGATGGCGGTGTAAGGCAATTAGTCGGCTAAATTGAGTAATGTAAATCTTAGTTACAGCAACGCGTGGCCGGATCTGCTAGGTTATATATGTTGCAGAACAACGTCTGCTGGGTCAACTAGTATTAATATAATTTTGGATGGTTCGAATGAATTTATCGTCGATTAGATTATCTACCTTTTAATTATTAAAGTGTTTTAAGAGTGGACGAAATTCCTTTGTGGGAGGGAGGTGCTACGCTTGTCTAAGAGTATAATTATACCGTCATATATTTTTCTCGCCAATTTTTGCAACGTAGACTAATACTAACTTGATAATAAATACAAGTTATTATTTCGTAAAATACCATGTAAATGTAAATAGCCAAAACTTTCAATAACTTCCGCTGTAGCGATGGCGTCAAATCTTTCTCAAGAGTTTATGAAAACCAATTTCAACTAAAATTTGATTTCACTCCATTGGCATTACATTAAAATAACAATAGATCCATCGTCACTATAGATGTTGTATTCCGAAATGTATTTCGAATCGACGATGCATTTGCAACTATTTGTAAATAAAGCGGGTTCTCTCAATAGCGAATTTCAAAAAGTTGATTTGAATGCGAATAAAAGAGAAATAAAACCACAAAAAACATGTACATTCCGTAATTCTAGACGTATTCGCAGCTCGGCCTAAGAGTGATTAGTAGTAATTAAAGTGCCCGTTTAGAGCATAATGTAAGCTAGCTAACTATATTCATCTCCTATTTATACTAGAAATCGTATACAGAGCTGTTCAGCCTAGTTAGCAAAAACCTTACTAGATGAGTTAAGTGCCTCGAGTTCGATTCCCAGTGGAGTCAGACAGATATATTTTCCGATGTGGTCATTTGTTTATTATGAAATTCGCAATACAGACAAAAAGTAATTTGCAGTTGGTTTGAACGTTTCTATAATCTGAATATAACGCCTCATATTGGAACATGATTTCACTCGTCAAGTCATTTAGAATGTAGATTATAAATAAATGCTTCAATTATTATTATGAGTGTAATAAAGATAAAAATCAGCGCAACAAAAATTCATACTTCGGACTTAAGTATTTCGAAAACGGGTTTACGGTTCATATTCAACACGAGCGACGTAGGGTTGCCAGATACAGATTTATCATTGAAGGGACTATGACCACGTAGACTGATCATAATAATGTATAAAAATAAATAAGCTTTACTTTAACCAAAATTATAAGACAATTTAAAATATGTATCTACGCCTACGTAACGTCTACTACGTAACGTAAATAACTTAAAACATAAGTAGACCCTGTATACTATTTATTATTATAAAAAACATATAAAATATGACAAAAATTTGCCATTTTATATTCTCATTGTTAAGGTAAACTTTGGTATGAGATCAAAAATCAAGACGAGTGGTAAGTGAACCGAAGTAAGTGTTCGGACTCCGGGACAAATAACAGCATGTGAAATTTCAGAAGTTTTTCTCTATCTAAGTTGTTATGGGGTGGTATCTAAAGATGTCTCGCCCTGATAGCACCGCGTTCTCCCGATCCCTCCAACGAGTTTACGATTGAGATCGAATGAAGACTAAATGGAATAGGTTTTGTATTAATATAATAATCAAAGTCTTCTTCCATTATATAAATATGTAAACTGTCTGGGTGGGTGTTATGTTGTAGTATATAAAAACATTGCGAGTGAGTCTAAACCACTCTCCATTCTCAAATACATTTAAACACACAGTAAAAATATCATCAAAATCCGTGACATACATACGAACAGAATTATTATATATATAAAGAGATATATACATATATATTCATTACTATCCCAGATAAGACACACACACAGGGAAAATTTAGATAAAAAATTGTAGGCCGTTTTACTTCAACTAAAGTGCGCCCTTCTTACTTCTCATCTACCTTTCCTCTACCATCTGTATTAATTAACTGCAAAGTTTATCAAACTAAAATGGTATGTCACAATAGGTAAGGCGCGTAAACAAGTGAATGCGTTAACTGTGTCATGTCCTTATTCGCTAGTGTCCTTAGAGCACCACTTGCAAAACAAGGAAAGGAGATACGACACCGGTGACTAATGATGTGCGGCAACGACGATCAATGTTTGTAATCTAGTTTATTCATTCAGTAAATATACTACGTCAAAATCACAATGAATTATTAAAACGTTCTGAAGTTAAATAAATAAATATTAGTTTATCCAAAAATCCAAAATTAAAAATACACTTTCTTCGACGGTCACGTGACACAAAACGGTCCAGATTGCGTCGGGTCTACGATGACGTCATTCTGCCGCAAACATCAGTTCGCCGACTAGACTTAAATGTCTATTTTACATGCGTGTGACGTCATTGAAGGCAGAAGACGCCATATTGAAATATTTACTTATTTGATTATTATTAAATATTGATTGTTGAAATAATGAATTAGTAATATAAGTTTTGAGGCAAATACATAACGGAATTAAAAATGATATTTTTGTAGGTTCTTTGACTTCTACTAAATAATACTAAATAGGTTTTAAAAACTTGTCAAATACCCAATTACGAAACATTAGAAGGTCTTAACTAGACAGTAAATCAGCATAATAAAATTGATAGTTAAAATACTTATCAATGGAATAAATCGATTTTATTTATTGCTTACGCGGAGAAATGTGACTTTTGTGTCCTCTAATAGCTATACTCTGCTTTATGGTATAAATGATAATTGAAATGCATGCAAGCCTTACGCGTTATAATTCAAATGCGTTATACAAGCTGGTTCTGCATACGTTATACTATATTCAAACTTGAAAAGTAACGGTTTTATATATAGAATATTTTACTAAAATGCAGCACCACCAATGAAATAGAAGTTATTTTTTAGATGTGCAAAATACTTTTCACCTTATTTACACAATATATTTGCGTCGTCTATTGATATAATTTATCGAATGGGTAGCGTTATGAAGTTTTAAACCCAATTATACAAATTATGATATAATCATTTCATGGTCAAAATATTACATTTATTCCTTAGATCATTTTGTGAATTATCGTAATTTACAGTTACATGTAGTTTTAGTTCGTAATTGATTTTATTATTTCCTTGATAAACTTTATAAAGAACATGAAAAGATATGATTATCTTTTTCCCTATTCTGATTCATTGAAATTGCATCATCTAGTGATAGGTTATTTTTTCCGCCTACATTTGTGGTTTTAACACACCTAAATAGTAAATCAGTTTCGTAAAATCTTAAAATGTATTCTTCTAATGCAATATTTTGTTTGAAGTTATTTTGTTAAAACGACTCATTGTATATCATATTATTATTATCTATTATAAAACAATCTGATTATATTATCGGTATTCATATTAACAGACAAATCTAAATGATTTATCCTAATTCTCTTACTAGTAAGTGTTCGTTTGGTTTTCGTTTTAAACTATACATCGACTTAATAACAACACATCAAGCAAGTACAGTAGCTTATTACAACAAATTTACCTGACAGCGAGAAGTCGTTGTGTCGGCTCTCCGAATCTCTGATAAGGAAAGCGCCATGCTCGTTCTCGGGCAAAAGTAATTTTTTCTCAGCTTCGATTCGTTTTATTTTGCGAAAATACCATCTGCAACAAAAAAGTAACAAATATTACGATACAGTCATATCTTTCAACAAAACAATTTATGTACCAGCTTAAAAGTAATTTCGTTTAAAAATATTCATTGTATTACCAAATGTTATAAGTAATTTACCACAAAATTAATTTCCTTACTGGGCTATATAACAAATTATATTCGTAAAATGTATTGGTAAGCAGACGTAACATGGATCATATTAACGACAAGTCGTCCGACTTCTAATCTGTAGTCATGTTAAGTTGTCCACGCTATAAAGTATCCACTATTCACTATAGTGAATACCAAGTCAATAATATTTCTTGTTAGCCAAATCGTCTGCAGGTGCACGCAAAACATCGTTCGTGCAATCTTTTTATTAAATGTTCGTTGCAATTCTACTCTCGAAATTAATTCAGCCAAAAAGTTCTAGCCCAGCCTTTAAGTTCTAGTCTCGAAATTTATCATAACGCTCAAAGAAAAAACGGTCTAGCTTGAAGTCTTTTCTAAGATCAATTATATTTAATGTCATAGCAATACTCGTATTCAGGGAAACACTAGAGCCCAGCCTTTAAGAGGAGTACAAGTGCAAAGATTTCCAAAGTCACATCTCAAGCAAAATGTATTTCATAATAATCTTAACCCATAGAAACTTGGCTTGCTAGGATTGGTTCTTCTTTCAGAATGTTAATTTTGAAGATCTTATCCATGCCTAGCCGAATGAACTTCGACAGATTATTATGGAGAACTTTTGATAGGTATACAGATTGAATCACCATGTTTTCCTTTAGCAAATTAATCGCACATCCTACAGATTAAATCTATAATAGGACGAAGTCGACAGTTTCAGACCAATTATCGTTGAAAGATACTAAGGCACCAGGAACATTAATTTGTATATTGGCCATTGAAGAATGTTCAAGTTATGATGAGTTTATAAAATTATCATTATTAAGACGGCTTTAGTTACGTTTGGCTCTGAAGGGCCCATCCATAATATTCAGAGGATCATGATGACGATAGCCAGTAACATACGCAACGCTGTGGCGTAGATGTGTCTAAGCCCAACTTAGTCGATGGCCTTCAACCATAGCCAGGCTACATTTTATACCTCTTTCATGGTGATTAAAAACAGTCACGACTGTTAATTTCGGCTTTTGATCATCAAAATCGGCATTGAATCAAAAGCTTCAAATAGAATAGAAACTGTTTCTATAGTTTACGAGTGTTAAGTGTATAGTGATAAAAGATTAAACTCTTCTCCGGTGTAGACCAGAAAGCGGGGCGTAGGTGACTCAACTGTGGCGAATGAATAAGTATTTTGCATTCAATTCGCGTACGTTTGCTTCGACGAGAGCACCGCGGTTATTGTAGTAACCGTTTTTAACATAACAACATGTACTTGCGACGATTGGTAATGCCACTTGTTATTTAACACCATCCCAGCAATTTGAACTTGCTTCACTTCGGATAATAACTATACGCGTAAAACTTAAGGGCTGAAAAGTTATATATCCCTACGGTTAAGTGAGGTGGCTATTCAGCGTCGTAAAAGATAAGTAAAGGATTTTTGAAACCAAGAACATTTATAAGAATTCCATCAATTTAAGTTAAGGCCGTATTGGCCAATTGTAATTGAGAGCAATCATTTACAATTTGATACTGTAGTACTTTTTAATATCTTTGATTATATATTACACCTGATTTCTTTCGTGCCTTTTTAAAACGGTGACAGAATAAATAAATGACTTGCATAAGTGTATTACGTATTAAATTATTTTTAATTTGAGTTTGATGAAGTTCCGTTTTGGCGAAATACAATCACAGGTTGAAGTAGGAAATGAAATCGTTTTAACAGTTTCGGAATCTATTCGGGACAAAACTTAACCATAACATAAATATTTTTTCAACGTCAAGAGTTAAGAGCTAATGATAAAATTGTTTTGTTTTTCTAAGATTTTACGTACGATTATACGTATAGCATTCGTGATAACAAACATTAGATTTGGAACGACTTTATTATTCTATGTAGCTATCAGCCTGTCAAAGTCCTATGCTGGATGTAGGCCGTCCCATGTCATTATTATTACCGATGGATTTATTATAACAGTCAAGGGTGTAGATAGTCTAGATTGGTATTAAAATTTAAAACAAGTGATTATTATCAGCTACAGAATATATATGAAACGTCATAATTACAACAAATCGGTGAACGAGAAATAAAATTTCCAATCAATGCAGACGTCAAAAATTTTTAATTTACGACAGCGCCGATATAAGATTCCAACGGTAAAGTACATTTTTCAAAATGAAATTGTGCGTTAAACATAAATATACTTGTAAGCGTATTGAGGTAACCTGATTGTTTTGAATACGACACGTCCCAGTTAATATCAATAAGTAATCCATTGTGAATATCGCGCCGGTTAAATGGATACAGTGTGTAATATTATTTTCATCGCCAATTCCCTGAAAGAAAGTCGGTAATTAATTCGAAATACAGTACAAAACAGTAGCTGCATTTGCATAGTTCCAAGAGGTGTAACATTATTCGATCTGTATAGGTACCTACGTGTTATCGTATGTCGCCGGCCGTCGCGTCTATTTACTACAGCTAATCAATGGATTGCATTGAAGTGGGCGTAAATTTTTGACGCAATAAGTACGCGAAGTTACTTTATATAATGAACATTTAGCCAATGAATATTAAACAGATTTAAATGAAAAAAAAATGTTAAGTGAAATCCATCAAATATTATCCTGAAAAGTGCATTCCATCGAATAAGCCGTTTCTTAGATTAGCGTGCACAAACATACAGCCAAACACATAAAATGAAAAAACTTTGTTTTGGGTTCTCTTACGTCAGTAAAGGCCCCCACTAGGCAGACAGCGATAGGCATAGCCAAATGCATCAATTAAACACTCAATTAAGAAATATTCAAAATAGTTCCATAAATTTGCAATATAAAAAACAGCAACATAATCATAGATAGAAATTATACAATTTATTCTCTTCTGTATGATTCAGACATTTTCTAAATCATAAACATGTATGCAAAAGTATAATCGCCCTAATGTACTTACGTTTACAATAGTTACCTGTTATTTCTGCTACCAAAACAATCGTCACTAATTAGTAGTATAACGAATTTCATAAGTATTTAAACTTAAAATTGTTAAACTTAACAATGAATCAATTGTTATAAATCTCATGAAAGTTGGTACCTAGAAATAACTTCATACAAAAAACTTATTCGTCTATCGTCTGTATTAACTCAAAGGTATTCGATAACAGTTAGCATAGACAATTGAGAGGTACTGTTACTATATTGAGTCATCCGAGTTTATTGTTATTATAGATAGATGTAATTCACGATCAAAACAAGTGGTTGACCTTGAAGGCCAAACCGAAAACTTGCCGTTATTTTCGGGTCGATGCACTTAACTCGTCTGAAATATTGTCTTTCCTTAAGCCGTGAATTATATTTACCCATCGAACTTAAGTTTTTGAAAAAGTTGTCTAGAGAGTACATTTTATTTTTCGTTCCAAAATTTTGCACCTAAACCTACAATCATTATTTTCTTTGAATACATTCAACGACGTAGCTAAATATGTTATTAACGCTTTCAATACATTGATAAATCGCATTGTTATTACGTAACCAACACGACTAGTTAATATAGTTAGTTACAATTCATTAACAATTAGACTCGTAGTGTATAACGAGTCACGACAAACGGACCAAGAAACGTCTATTGCACAATAAAAATGTCTCGAGTTGTTACTGTTGCATCGTTATTATTACAAAATACAGTCTGAAGAGGATAAATATCTAATAACAGTCGCGATCAATGCCGTAATAACCATAAAGATATTCCATGAAGTGAATCGCGACCTGCAACTTTTATTAACCGCAGTAGTTAAAGGCGAGACCTCGTCACGTGCTAAGGGCGTCCTAAGGGTCATAGATCGGTCACTAGTCACACATGAAGGTCTGTGTGTGCCAACACGCGTACAGAATTGATTTATCATGCGTACACAAAGTCAAGAACGTATATCGTAACAATTTTCATCGTCAAGTCTACAGAGGGTGAGTATAATTCGCGTATGGGTACGTCATGGAGATTTGAAACAAGTATTGAGTGCAATTGGACGTCCATTGGACATTACTAATTACAAACATAATTATTTCACTGCCGTGTTTAGGTATCCTCTCGGAATGAGAAGCGAAATAGTAGGAACTTAAAGAAATAGACACCAGTTGTCGATTCCAATACTTTTCTATTCGCAAACAGAATCATGAAATAATGCACTTGCGAGTTGCTTTACGGATACACGTAATTTATTGTTACATTTTGCATATTAAAATTTTCTTTATCTTTAATAGGTGTAAACGCCCTTGTTATGGTTACTTCGAATACACACAAAAAAGTTTTGTTTATTAATCGTTTTAAATAAAACAAACACTAAATGTTACCTCGATTTTACTGTATTATACCAGTGAAAGCTGTAGGGAAGTAATAAAAATCATTTTTAAGCGACTTCAAAAAAAGGAGGTTCTCAATTCGACTGTATATTTTTATGTGTGTATCTCCAAAACCTTTTACTGGGTGTACCGATTTGGATTATTCTTTTTTTTGGAAAGCTATTGCTTGTCATGTATTCCCATATAAATTTGAACGACATCTGACGACTCTTTTCCCTTAAAAAGCCCGTTAACTTAATGCGTTAGACTTCGAAATATTTAATACGACGTATTTAATTGATGCCGGTTTTTTCTTTTCCCATTGACAAAGCTATAATTTATTTCATCTATTTCGTTAATAAATACCCTTACAACTGTTTTAATAAACATACCCCACTTATTATTTACAGTTGCTCAACGTATATAAATTATTCATCTCTCATCAATACTGTATTGATAAAAGATTGTATAATTGAATGTCGATAAAAACTATATATTTGCTAACAGTTCCTTTGTATTATCAAAGAAAAAGCAGCCAGGTTACAAACTGATGGTGAGCGGTCACGTCGACCGATATCCAGTTTGGAATTATCTACTTTGTAATTCTAACGATATCCAAGTGAAAAAAGGAACAAGAGCGTCTCTTAATTAAAAACGAAACAATTCATTATCAACAGTTAATTACTCACGACGCTAATTTATCGTGAGTACCGGCGGACGAAAATAAAACGATCCTCGGATGACTGGGACTATGTTGCGTCTATTTTTATACGCACGCCTTACAGTATAACGCGGTTATTAAACTTGTGGCGCTAGTCTATCTAAGACTGGCATTCCCAACCTTGACGTACCTAATAACTATTTTCTATATTACTATGTAGCTGTACTCAGTGCGCGTTGCTACGTATGTATATTAAAAATAAATTAATGGAAAGTATATATGTATATCAACCATGTGTCCGATCGATATAATTTTAATACCAAAATCTTCTTTAAAGTATTCTGAACAAAGTAGTTTAAGACTTCAGTGTTCCAGAGTCCATAAGGACAAATAAACAAACAAACGTTGATTTTTAAATATATAGAAGTATCTATTACCAGCGATTTTATTCGCGGAAACGAAAATAATTTTTATTTTAGCCTTTTAGATAATTTTGTTTTTAAGTAATATGTCTATCGATATCGATCGTACGGTAACTTACAAAATCGAAGTGAATCTGACGAAATTTATTTTCATACACTTTATAATTTAACCCCAATTTACAACAGTAGGTGATCAATTTTCAAAAATACTTTATTATTTGATTCCCTACTGTATAATAATAATATTGACAAAATAATCCTTAACCAAAGCCTTACTCCCAAACAATCTTGTCTGTCATGGGACTGAGGCTAAATAATTTCAATATTATCTAAATTTGCAAATTAAACAATTCACTATTAATTTCATTAAATTTTACAGCTATAATAAAACAGCGGCATAGCTTCCCAGGCAAGTAATAAATGAATGTTGCCTTAAGTTCTTACAGTTGGTAACGCAATATATTTTTTGCCTATATTAAAAACCAAATGTTCTGTAGCCAAGATAAATGAAATACTTTATTACCTTTTCATTATCTTGGCGAATAGTTAAGATATGCAAATTTTCCTTTTCTTCTAGTTCTTTTTGATTAGGTTACTTGTGGCTGCGTTTTTGTTTTTGCCTGCTGTCGTTTTGTTTTGTAAAATCTCTTCTTAAGTACTCGAAACAATTGCTATTATTTTTTTCAGGCATTAATTACAAGACTTAATGTGAGGCCGAACAAAAAAATCCGTTGCATTTTATTGATGTTCCATTATACAAGTATGACTTAGTTTATTACTTTGCTTGAACTATCAAACATTTGATTTGACTATAGTCTACATTTTAGACTTGATTACAAATTAGTAGAAACCTATTCACTCTTGACTTGAAGGTATCCATATAATAATTAAATTTCAATCAATAGACATCGCGTTAATCCAATTTTATCAACGTATCTCCATCAAGTGCCGTCACTTTTGTTGGCTAGTTACATAAAAATACCTTTCTTGTTCAGGGCATTGTTTCAAATATTTCTACTCTAATCTTATTAGGTGTACTCGGTTCGTATACGTTCTGTTGAATGGTAAGAGCTTATTCAAACAGCTCGGACGACCGTATAACCTTGACCTTCATAGGCGTTAAGGGAAATCGTCGCTTCTCGGTAAAAAGCTTTCGGTAACAAATGAATATATATATATATATATATATATTTTTTTGTCACTTGTTTTCCATTTTAACACCCACTTTTGTACTATAAGGATAGCACAGAAAAAAGAACTGAATTTAAGCAAACGTATTTTATTTACTTTTAAACAATAATTTTATACTGTATCAAGTTTGGTAACCGTGTCTATCTTAGCGCAATATCAATATCACTATACATTTTTTCGGAATAAAAAGTGGCCTATGCTTTATTCCACACTATAATCTGCCAAATCAGTTGATAACATTATATAGAATACCAGCTTTTACCCGCGGCTTCGCGTTCAAGCCCTTAAGTAAATATCAAAGATCATAACATAATTAAAAATATATGTATTTTTTATAAAAAAGTATCTTATGTCCTTTTTAATACCTGTAAGAATATGTGTACAAAGTTTTACGATAATCGGTTTAGACGTTTTGGCGTGAAAGCCTAACAAACAAACAAATTTATAATAATAAAGGATTAATGAAGTTACAAGTATGTCTGAAGTTCGACAGTCGCTCTCGAATGACGAAATGTTGTTTTAAGTGTTTATATAATTTTAAAATAAAAGACATTGAATGTGACATTGTACTTTACCGTCGACATTTCAAGTTTATTTCTATTATTCATTTCATTGCCAGCGCATGTAATTGATGCTTTTTCAACCATTTTTATCTAAACATTCAGATTTAAATTTCCTGTTGAACAACATTTAGTTTTTTTTTCATCTCGTTATAAATATCACATCGAGCATAAAGTTGGGAAAATTACTGAGACAGCGAGTTGGGTCAGATATAAAACTTTTAAAAGGAACATTGAATAACTGAAGCGAAAGCGAAAGTTTGTAAAAGAAAGTTAGTATGTTAAACGTGAATTTTAGTAATCACTAGTTACAACAACCCGTGTGAATGAATAAAAGGAAATAAACACTGACACAAACGTAACTTTGAAACGATTAGAATGAGAACACGCCATTTCTAGATGGACTAGAAAACATTGTTCTAGAATATACTCCATTAAAGTTCATAAATATACCAAAAATTTGGTAATAGTACCTCTGCATCGTTTATTAATTAAGTAGAAAGTTGTTCACACATGGACGAATGTTCCGCATGTCGATCCAAAGGTATCAACAATGCGTTGCAAGTAAAAACGAACCATTGAACCCACTTTTATTGAAAGGTAGTTCCTTTTAGTGTTACACTGTACAAGGGTCACTTTTTATCACTATGGAGGTATACTCTATGACACTGCTCATTATATAAATTGACGAGTTAGTCCCTATCATAAGTTTCGAAAGTTTTTATACTACTGAAGGCCCTCCACATTTAACAGGACAATCATTTTACGATCGGCCCCGCCGATGATTTAACATACCCTACGAAGTACTTGTTTAAGTACTTCTTGACTGTTTAGTCAAGAATTATTTTTACCACTAGCGGCATCCATCCACTCACCGCACCCTTAGATTTTAACTCGGCCGATCTCTTAGTATCCATGGCAAACCGTCCGGGCTACCAAACTCAAAAATCATTACAAAATGTTGTCTTTACAAAAAATATTATTTAGAAACTGAACGCCGTTATATTTACAATACACGCATCGATTCGTGACATTGGAAAGTTCAAATATGAAGTCGCAAATATGACTATGTTTCATTGTCTAAAAAATACACAGTGTTCGTAAGTACATTAAAAAAATAACAAGTATTTTACCAAATGACACCTCCGTCATCTACTACAATTTAAAAAAGGTGATTTCGACTTGGATTTATTTATCGTTACATGGAATATTTATTAACGCAATAGATCCCATAATAATAATTTTTCGAATTTTCAAATCTGTGTGTTTGTTCACACAAACAGTAAAGGTTTAACTGATTTGAATGCTTTATTCATTGAAATCTTGTAGTTAGTTTAAGGTTCCTATTTAGTTTATGATATACCTACTTACATATTTCAATCACAAATAGATTAATTGAAAGAACAGTGTTTAAAAATTAATTATTCAATTATGGATAGTTAATAGGGAACAGGTTACCTGAAGCAATTTTGCTTCAGCTAGTGAAAACACATTTGTGCGCAGTAACATGCTAATACGTAACACGAAACACGCTAAAACGTATAAAAGCACTTTATGGTCCAAGCTAATAAAAGTGCAACTCAGCCGGAGATAACATTTTAATTGATTTCCGTGATCTAAACTGCGATAGGTATTTTATATTTAATGTGGAGCCGATCATTGAACCTCGCGTGCCGATGCAGCGGCCATTTTTTTGCTAAGCCAGTGTCTGTTCGCTCCAGCCTGCTCACAGGATGACTAATCTAGCCATACGATCGTCCTTTCTTCAAACAGATTAAAGTTCCAGAATTATTCGCGCTATTTTAAAATATATCTAAGTAGCAACAAAGTAAAATTCAAATGTTTTTCTTATCTAAAAGTAAATCTTTTATTACTTCTTATTTCTATTCGAAAATAAAGTAATTGTTCTAATGTAACAGTTGTGAACGACAAAAAAGTTGTGACAAGGTAATCAAAAATAGCGTTTGCCTGTGCGCAATCATTTTATTTGACAGATTTAAGGAGTAAATTGCACAACGCAAAAAAACCATAACGGACAGCAAATGGTTTGGTTTAACTAGACCTATCATAAAGTTGGTCTTGTTTACTTACCTACTGGTTACCAATCCAGGATTTTGACTGACGCATTAATGTCTTAAAAAGAGGAATCTAAGGAGAAACTGAATGCAGAACTCAGTAGTTATATACAGTGATACAACTATTTAAAGCTTATTGTTCGCAGTTCAAATTTTTGTGGACATGCAAATAGCCGATGATAGGTGTTTAAAAAAATAAAATAACTATACATATACTTTCACTTTAGTTATCACTATAGTTATTTTAAAGCGTCAAATATATGAAGCAACAATGTGTACTATTACCAATTCGTAAAATCTATTCTAATTCAAAACATTTTATATGCCGCAAGATAACATTCCCGGCAGATGTGAGCAGCTAGTATACTATCAATCTAGTAATGTTTCGCTTCGGTAAACCTCAGTTCATCCAACATTATATGCATCAATTTCTTGTAGACCGAGAGGCAATAACAGATTAAAAAATAACAACCCTATAATTTTTGAGGTCGGTGCAAGGTATACTCTGTTACTCGTATATAAAACAGCACCGATCTCAAATAAGAATTATACAATGCGTGATGAATATAAACAATAGTTTCGGGGAACCGGGTACCTACCCACTAATTGCTTTAAAGATTATGACGCTCTAATAGAATTTATATCGTAGTGTTTTTCTAAGACGTGAATGAATAATATCGCAAGATAATTAAGTACCTTCCGTCATTCAAGTAACGTGTTACTTCTGTTTTGTTACGGTGAACAAAATTAATCATAAAATAAAAGATTTTTATTTAATAAAATTCAAGTTGTTATGATATTATAAATTTAACTTAATTGGTTTTTAAATTTAAGTAAGTAAGTGCATGTTCGTGTCCACTTGGACTACTTGCCGATAAACTGTTGCATAGTTTGACAGAGATGTACCTACATCGTATCATTGTACTTATTTTGGAATGGAATAAAAGAAAACTAAAAAGAAACTATCTCTGTCACTGACTCGGGTTACTAAAAAGGTGCAGTCAACCCTAAGCCGAGAACAGCTGAACAATACTCCTCCCATCTCCTATTCCCGTGTCCTATGATGGGACATTCTCACCTGTCCGTACAAGACTAGTTTTTATACCGAGCACCAGTTACTACTAAATTTCACACAGGCTATATCGCAGCGGCAAATTGCGGATTCATCATTCTTGCACATCGCATGATGGACTCAACGCGCAGTTTGAATAATAAGTTGATACAACGTGTTGGCCGACGTATGTTCTTACACGTGAGATTAATTCAATCGTTTGTAATTAAACTATAAACGCAATGAAAATTGGATTATTTAGCTTGATTGTCTTAGAATGACATTGTGTAGGGAGATACGTAATAATTGCCTGTGAGAATAGTTTGAATACTTCACGTTCCATGCTATTAAGTTCTCGAGTATTAAGTATATAGACTGGTACGATCATTAACTGTTTAATGACACACGCTATAAAACGTCTTTAATTATTCGAAGAAAGGTTTTTGGCGTCACACTTATAAGTAACAAATTATTTATGTAATCACCCATAATTATTACCGGATATTATAGTAATTAAAGTTATAATTGTATAGACACTAGGTATGCCTATTATTGCGTTTCGGGAAAT
This sequence comes from Carystus phorcus, assembly GCA_018248895.1. Classification (NCBI taxonomy): domain Eukaryota; kingdom Metazoa; phylum Arthropoda; class Insecta; order Lepidoptera; family Hesperiidae; genus Carystus; species Carystus phorcus. The sequence continues at coordinate 20,996 of DWJN01000621.1, forward strand.
CATCATTTACAACGCCTCTACCATATAAATTTCTACGTATTTTATTTAGGGAAAGGATAATAAAGAAATAAGTGTATTTTTATGCACGACTATAACAAACATTGTCTTTGCAAAGTTTTAAATTCAAAACAGAAAATCAATATTTCCTCCCAAATTATTAGACTAAGCCTGCGCAGCGGAAATTGAAGTAAAGAGATAATCCTTTTGTATAGAGATGCATGAACTGAAAACCTCATTGAAGATAATAAAGCAAACGGTATATTCGCAAGCAATATGGGTTCGCCCGTTACTTATTCAGACAAGTGACAGATAAGGATAACAGTCGCATATCGAGACATAGATTGAATTTTCAATAAGGTCTTCCCACCAGGTAGTAGTGTGAACAATATAACTAAAAAGTATACACGCTAATGACTTATCTACTTAAATATTCAAGGATTTATTTCACGTGATATGACAGGAAGTTTTGAAACAGACTCTAGTAAACAAATAAAGCCGAAACGTCACCATAACATTTCCGGGTATTCAATGTAATCGTACTGAAAACGATTAGAAAAATTTCCGTAGTTATTTTCAATGATTGAAACAAATTGACTAACCAAAATGTGTTTGTTTAACACAAAACAAAACTGAGGCGTAAAAATGAACTAATTAGTCTTTTAAATGAAGCAACTAACAATTATTATGGCTGTGTTTGTTGTCAAAAATATAGACACATAAAGACGATCTTGTGGCAAAATTTGTAAGGCGCCTGTAACCGAATTTAAAGGTACCAGACTCTATTTCACACGTATGTATATTGACGTTACAGATAAATATTTGGCGCTAAATCTGTTGCATGACTCAACTTACAATATCAATTGATATGCATCATGCAATGCGGTATATATAATCGATTTATCGATTATAAAACATCTTAGGCAAAACAATTGGGATGTTTAGGTACTTTAAGTGTTCCAAACGACGCATAAGTTAATAATATAATTAAATAGAATTTTTAGGGTCCCTATAATGAAAAAACCACGTTGGAGCTATTTTTCTTATTTCTCATCTCGTTTATTGAAAAATCTATACAAATAAATATAATTTGATTGTCTGTTTGTAATATTAAAATAACCGCATTTTACTTAATGCCTATATACAGGGTATACCTACCTAACAAAAATATTTGTTTTTACAATTTTTGTCTGTCTGTCTGTTTGTATGTTCCGGCTAATGACTGGAACGGCAGGACCTATTTTAATTGAACTTTCACTGGCAGATAGCTGATATGATATGAATAAAAAAGATCGTAAAATCTGCAAACTAAACAATAACTTTTTTGTTAAATTTCACGCGGACGAATTCGTAGGCATAGCGACTTTAATCTTATACTAATATATAAAGCTGAAGAGTTTGTTTGTTTGATTGTTTGAACGGGCTAATCTCAGAAACTACTGGA
>DWJN01000622.1:0-22433 GCA_018248895.1 Carystus phorcus
AAAGGCACCTACTTCCTAAGCAGTTTCCCTCATCAAATTATTTTATCCCTTTTGAAGGCGGTTTTCCTTTTTTGTTACTAGTTATTTATATACAAAATATTATATAATAAATAATATTAACGTCACGAAACTTCCAACACGAGCAATATTAACATAAACTAGTTTTTAAGAAGTTCGTAGTACGAAAATGCATTGTAAGGTTATAATTATACTGCTATAAGAGTTGGTGGTTACCACCATTACCAGTTATCGTTATAGCGTGAATTAACAAAGGGGTGTCAAATACATAATATTTGTTTATTTTTCCATGCGTATGAATTTGTAGCAACATTTATAGTGGATATACCTATATCTTACATAGACTTTAAAGACCACAGTAAAACGAAAATTCAAATTTGTGTACTCTGCAAAGACCATTTTACCTTGGTATCCTAATAGATGTGATGGAATAATAGATATTTTACGTTTATATCGAAATATAATTGACAGTATTTTTCTACTTCATATTTACTTACTTCTACACCTTACCTACGTATCGGCAACTTTTCACTTGTACTTTTAGGCTTTTGAGCATTATTTTACGCTACGTACTAAATACTGTTAGTGCAATAAGCATATTATAATGTGAGCCTAAGATCGATTTTCAAGCGTGGCAGATATTTACGAGACGAATGATTGATCTTGGCTCATTATTGGTCATATTACCATCGCGACAAAGGATATCCTATTACACATGTGTGATATGAATTTATATTAATGCTACAGTTGGGTTTCTCGTCAATTGTTGGATTTTATTTAGATCACCTAAGTTATGATCCTATGAGAGTGTCGAAAGTTAAATTAGCTGTGTGTCAACAACATGTGTCAACTTATGTCAACAGTTTAGCGCCGTTTCAGTGTCTATGTTATAAGGTTAGTTCTAGGTTGGTTGGTTCTAAGTAATTTATTTCGGCGCTGGCTCATTAGCGATGGAAGGTCAAATCCTCTCTTTTTAAGCAAGTAAATGTATAGTTATTACTATACTAATACTAAAGTTTTATACTTTTTCATTATTGTATTTGTCTCTCGTTTTTATTTCTATATCAACAGCCAGTAAACAGTGGGTTCCTGAAAGGTAATAGTGTATTTTCTTTTTCAAATTAAGTACATAGTAAAGTGTATCGTTTCAAATACACAATTATCGAATGTATTCGGATAAACAATGTATGAACGATGCGTGTTTTTACGGTTTCCTCAAATTTCCAATAATGATTATAGTTGAATTTCGATTACTGAGAGAACTTCATTTTAAAGAAATATTATTAACTTCATTTCATTGTCACCTACCTCATGTTCTCACCATAACCCTGGGTCAACTGCCAATAGGCATTACGTCCACCCTTTGGAAAACCTAACTTTTAGGATATAATAAAGAATAAATAAAATAAAATAAATTTATTAACATAAAGACACCAAATTATACAACCATGCAAATAGTCATTACTTAATAAAATGTGTATTAATAAGTATTATGAAGCAGATTTGACATTGTTAACAATTGAGATACAAGTTGCTAGGTTATAAGATTCCTCAAGCAATTTGTTCGGCTAACGAAGCCGCTTGAAAGATTGTGGTCATGGGATCGGAGTCCCGTTTCCGTAAGCCACTAGAAATAATGGCCGTATATATCATCAACTATGAATACATTTGTTGACTTGTAGCAGTACTCTCGTCCCATTGTGAGTGCAAAAAAAGCAAATTATATACTTTTAAATTTACCTTACTGTCACTTTAGTGGCAGTGTCTTTATGGTATTGGTGTTTCTGATGTCTGTGGGCTTCGATGACTTTTTACTTTATAGTGGGCCATATACTCATATAAATATTTGTATTATTTTTCAGCTTGTAAAATGTTGAACGCTACGTTTATGTCATACCTATTGGCCTTATTTCTGCTCTAGAAAATTTTCAAATACCTAAATTTCCTATTTAGCATGGTGGCCTTCGTGGAACGTACGAGAAATTATGTGCTCATAATATGTAGTTTCTCTTTGTATTTTAACAGTACCTAATACTCGCAGGAATACTTGTGTACATTGCTTATTCTGTAATAGTCTTAAAACACCTCCTCATCTTCGTACCTTTGCAAATAATGTTCAACTACTGCTCCTCTCAGAACATGCATACATTAAATCCCTCCTACATTTTCCACGACATAGCATTTTGCTGTACTCCTATACCTTTTCCGCATATTTAAGTAGGTCGTGAAGTTCACAATATTCTTTCATATTAACTACTTAAAATCTAAACCACATAGTTCTATTTTTTCATATTAAACCGATTCTCATATTTTTTTATTGTTATATACTTTCAAAAAATGCACGATGATTTGGCCAAATTACGCTTGTTTTCTATCCTTGTGTCTACTACTATACTATTCTGTACTTCCTAGATTAAACTAAATGTAGCTATTATGAATACTAAAATCAATATTTTTACACAACATCTCCTTTATTATCCTTTTAATAAGTGAATAAAATAAAAGATAATTAAAATTAAGAGTATTCTCTTCTTCTAGCAAATGCCACACTAAGATCTCCGGCCGAATGTCTGGAACTATGAGAATGATGGGTCCTATGCGTATCTGTAGACATTCCAGAGCGTATGGATTTCAAAGATTTTACTTCGTCCAACCCTTCCATTTCAGCCAACGCTTCAGCACTCCCATCTGTTTTAGTAACACGTTTCACTGGTTTAATGTCACCGCTGAACTTGAGTGCGAACTTCAGTTCTTCTATCAATTCAAATTTGAACGTGGTCTGTAAAAAAAAATTAAAGTTTAAGGTAATAATGAATCAAGGCTTTTTTATGAATTAACTAGTAGACCCGGCGAACTTCGATCACCTTGAAACATTTGTCCCTTTTTTGTAACATTTCTCATCAATGCTCTGCTCCTATTGGTCGTAGCGTTATGTTTAGCCTATAGCCTTCTTCGGTAACTGTACTATGCAACTCAAAAAGATTTTTGTAATTCTAACCAGTAGTTCTTTAGATTAGTGCGTTCAAACTATCAAACTCTCCCGCTTTATATTATTAGTATAGAAGTAAAGATAATTTAAATAGCACTATAAAACTTCTGTGCTTTATTTTTGTCTGTTTTTTTTTAAATAATTATATCTCAGTAGCAATTCCTCCATAAATTAATAGAAAAAGTGATAAATTAGAATTGAATTGAATTTATTTTTATTTTTTATCCTTGTTTAAATTGTTTCAAGAAATAATTGTAACATCATCAACATTGATTAGCCACACAACGACTTAGATAAAGTAATAGCCACTCACTTACTGAATAATAAAAAATTGCGCGACGAAACTGTTTTAATATGGAAATAAAGTAAAGTAGTTGCCGTTGCAAAGCTACAAATTAAAGTTACAACGTGGATGCAACTTCAAACCACATGAACCTCAAATGTAAAACGTTTCAAAGGCAATTTAGAGAGTTTACATTTAGTTTTTATTTTAACTTTTGAATAACTTGAAACTTGAATTTAAGATAAAAATATTTCAACAAAAAAGGAAAACGGCGGTTTTTCTTTTTTATCAAAAGATTTTTATTTCTTCCTTTTTAGTGGTTTCTTCCATTATCGATGCGTGACGTTATGTTATGTAATAATAGTTTAATCGTGATAGTTATGCTCCAATTCTTTGAAGAGTTCCGATGTTTGTCTCTGAAGGTCATAATTAGATCTCCAGCAAATGCAAATTAAAATGGAATCAGGCTGGAAGCTTACATACTATTTTAAATACTTTATTTTTTTCATTTTACATCGATAAATAATAAAATGAGACCGAAATACACGTATTCGAAGTAAAGTAAATACACATTATTAAAAATAACTCAAAGACTACCCGTCAGATGTCGCTCAAATGAACATGGGACTAACGGGAAAGTACCAGTTTCCGAAAAAAGAGTCATCCAAATCGATTTATCCAGTAAAAAAATAATGAACTACTATAAAAAAAATATACAGAGGAATTGAGAACTCCCTCCTTTTTTGAAGTCGATTAAAAAAGGAACATACACTTAAACTTTCAGATGGCCGTAATCAAACACCTTAGCTTAAACTCATCCGCATTTCAAATTTCAAACCCCTTTGCTACCAATTCCATAGTTGCTAAATACAACCTAATTACAGATGGCGCTTGCTATTATCACATCTATCATCTACACGCTACTATTACAGAACTCAACAGTTTATGAGATTCTTTAAATATACCTCCCTCTTCTGATAGCAATAAATCGCTTCTAAACCTATCCTCTTCCCTACTGAAATAAATTGTTCTAATATATCAAAGGTTGTAAACATGTAACTACTTACATTATACTTAACAGAACGCTTGAACACTCCCCATAGCATATCTAGGATTGATATAAATAACCCAAGGAAACTTCCTACGCCAAGAACCACGAACGCTCCATACATGTGCTTCATTCCAAGTTGCTTTTGGGTTTCGTTACGTTTTTCCTGTAAACGATGCGCATTAATCATCCATTCTACACACAACACTAATAGTACAAAAATCTTCACTTGTTTTTACTAAAGATATTCTTTCACTTTAACAGAGAGAAAGTCAAAAGTAAGAATGGATTAGTCGTCAGGCTCGACGACGCATTCAAATGAGGTATAACGTTTTAGTATTATATCCGTGACCGCCTTAAAAAAGGGTTGTCTTAGGTATTTGGTGCTTTCATGGTCAGCAGTGTTCGTCTTAATAGACGAACTCCTAATGAAGTTAGGTTTGGTTAGGTGAGAAAATAATACCCGACCGATATTTCTGACAAACAACTACTGTAAATTCGTTTCAGTCTTTTTTATGATAATTTTTTCAATGCAATTTATGCTCATGCAGAACTATGATCATAAAATTGAACTAAAATACTTACTCCACACTTCCCCCCGCCTCTTTTTTCCTTCCACCAAAGATCTTTCAACTTCTCTATTTCACCTTCTTCTTTAAGTTTGAGGAGTGCGTAGTCTATGTATTTCTTGTAACGAGATTCTAAACACAAACGTACAGATAATATCGTGAAATGTTTATACACAAAATAAGTTAGTAAGTCAAATAATCTTGCCGACGAAAGTCTAAAATTACGTATGACGTAATTCTAAAAATCCAGGAAGAGGCATTATTTGTAATTGTAAAAACTAGTGTAAAGTAATAGTGTAATGCTTTTGTTATTTATATTGGAAAAAAATTGTTATCGGAATTTTATTAGATTGGTTATTCTGTAGGCATTCTGAATTCAATCGGTGTCAATTTTTTTTATGAATATGAAAATTAACTTACTCATGATATGAAATTGTTGACGTTTTACTGTTTATTTTCTTTCGTAAGTATAGAATATATTTACCTTTTTTCATACCGATGCCATAACTTTTTGAGTCGAGCAACCCGCCCACTTGAATTAAATCGCAATGTCTCTCCGTATAATACTCGATTGTTGTTGATTCCATGAAAAAGGCGTATTTCTCTTTTTCAGCCCTTGAAACAGTAATTATCAAGGCAACTGTTATTCTGCGCATTGTTTTTAAAACTAAAGTACACTGTGAAATGTTCTGGGGCAAACGATTTACTTTATAGCAATAAAAAATAATATTCCTACTAGGTTAGGTATTTGCGTAGGTATTTGGACCTATTTGGTAATATATTACTATTTGGTAATAGATTAAATACTTGTATCGAAGTCGAGTCTTCGACAATTTATCTTTATGACATTCAAATCGGTTGTCGTTGAGTGTACTAAGATCACATTTTAGGATGATCTTATGAATCTTATTCAAATAAGTACTCACCTTTCCACCCCAATATCGTTATTTTGAACTAACCAACCTTTTGATTTCATTTTGTCGTGCATATTTTTGTACATAGGATTTGTGGAATCCTGAAACGCGAATTTAGTTTATTAATCGTCAGACAGATTTAAAGAAAATATTTCACTTGGCAGATTACTGCGACCCTTTTCCTAATTATGCAATTATTCATCAATTTTTGCAAGCTTCCCGAGATTTATCGATAGACTCTATCGGGCAGAGTTTTAAATTGATTTCAGTAAATAATGAACTTGTATTCAGCTTGACTTTCTATAAGTTTGTTTGCCAGTCTCCGACGTCTCGACGCGACGAGACACGGTTTACTTCATACCATTTTAATAAAAATCCAAGTTGGCTCATTGAATTCTTCAAGACTAGTCATATTACTGCAAGTATGACAATTTCATAGCGGATTTAAAGTACTAAGAAAAAGGAAATAAAACCTTAAAGAACGATACAGTCGATCCGCTTTCTTTCGCTCCGTAAGCTATCGATTCTCGTTTGTAAAGCTCCTCGACTGTTTCGAACGGTAGAATTTTATTCTCTATCGTAAGAAAAGCCACAAGCGTACCCACGTAGGACGCCATTATGATCATTGTGAAGAACCACCACACACTTGTTATCATTCGTGGTGCTAACGCACTGGAAAGAAAAACGATCATTGATCAATAACGTCTTTATCTATTATTTTTACCTGTTTAATATTTTATAACGGTAAAACGACAATTATTACGATAAGGATTAAAATTAAAATTATAATTACTTGTTAAATATTTGTGTAAGAACTCCATCAGATTTTATATCATAGCTAAATCGTCTAACATGAAATTTGTTGTGAGGTAGTCAATAAAAATATTACCCCTATCCCACAAACAAACATGTTATGGTTGATGCTAGTAAAAGGGGTGTAGACTTCTTTTTGTGAGTGGGAAAGCGTTATATTGCACTCTTCATGGGTAGTTTATATTAAATATAGAAAACTTACATAGGCGCGATTTCGGAGCCCTGTTGCATAACCGATCCAATAATAAGCCACACGGAGTTTGCGAAACTGAACTGATTTGTTAGTTCTTCGGGCTGTTCGACACATGGTAAGGGATTCTGCCACTCCTTATTGGATATGCGTCCCACTATTATCATTATTACCCCAAGACCAAGTTGCACAAGTACCATATAGTACCAGACCTGAAATGACAATCAATAGGACTCTAACTATAACATGAATTTATAATAAATCGAGGCTTAAGAGTTATATCACTAGAATAATGCGTTTATTTGTATTATTTATTTAAGTTATATTATATTAAAGAACGAAAAGAACACAATGTTTAAATGTTTCCTTAAACATTCATAACAAAGAAATAGAAGGCCATGTTAATTCTTACTGACATTGTCCATTAGACTTAAATGGGTGGATACATAAGGAGCTGAGATAGATGTTAAGTAACACCATATCAAATTTAATATACATATCTTCTCCTGTATATTGTTTCATAACAAAGGGATGTAAAGTTCATAATAAAGGTTATGTGGTCGTACCCATGTCACTTACTGAATAGAATGTAGAAATTTTGCACCGTTTTCTACATATTATTAGTTCACATAACTACGTTTACAAGTAATGTGAAAACAGATTAAGCTGTGTTCAAACCCTAAAATTTCCGGCTATGTCATTGTGTTGAATAAGGTCATTAAATTATACGCATTTCTCGTAACTAAATATATCTAACACATTATTTGTATTAACGGGTTGTGTAATTTAAAAGCGAAATCTCCAAAAACACATTTTTTTGTACTGAATATTTCAAAATTATTATAGCTATGAAAGCTGCATTTAAATTAATTTATAAGCGAATCTAAAATATCTAGATATTGTCCATAGTAACATAAGTATATACAAATATTGTTCTATTAAAAAACTATTCTGTTTAAAAAAATATGTCTATGAACTAGGCCTTTCGACTTTTTAGACCGGAAACATAGGAAAGTTTAATTTATATCTGTTATAATGAAAAAACCGAATTTAGCAAAAAATTGTTTTAAATAAAATTTATGTCAGCAGTTAATTCTATATTCAAGGTTCGCCGAATAAACTAGTTTTAACTGTTAAACGCGTTTTGCTAAATTCGGAATTTCACATAAAAGCTTTTCTTGTTTCTGGCCGCAAAAATAAAATTGTAGACTCATTTAATTTATTTAAAAAAGGCGGTAATCGATGAATGTTTGAGAAAATAACAAATAAACTTTGATACGTTAGTTTTAGATTACTGTATGTAAATAAACATTAGAACGTGTATGTTTGTTACAAAGACGTTGAATGACAAAATTTTCCAGTTCAATAGATGTGCGCACGAAACTCATTAGGAGCTTACCTCTTTTGAAAACACAGCCATAAAAGAGAACATTTCCGGCGGCTGTTTACCTGGCTCTCTGTACAAAATTCCGATACCTAATGTCATAAACGGTGTTGAAAAATCAATCCCTCGCTGCCTTTGCGCTGTTATTGTCAAGTCACAAATGGCGAAGTCGGCTTTCTGGAAATAAGGCGCTTTTCTGTATCAAGATAAACTGTGAACAATATTTGTGGGGCGGTACAATAAGCTATTTTGGGAATATAATAGATATCGTCCTGAGGAATTATTTTAATATATTTTCAGACTCACCCCTTAAACCTCGACATTAAAGCATTATATTTGTATAGAAACGGAACAAGACTTTTTATGAAGATAGGAAATTTAAATATTGTGAAGTGAAATACAAAAAAATATATAAATATTTTAACTTACGTCTTCTCTTAATTGGTACACCATTCCTGTCCATTTTCCAGTATCTTCATCGTACGAACCATAAGTGTTTTCGACTTCAAATTCATAGTTGAATCCGAGCATATTCGCTAAATTATCAATAAGGTCAATAGCAAACCCTTCATAGCGATCATTTCCTTCTAATTCTAGTGATGATTCCTTCATGTAGACATATGGCGGCACCTACATCATTTTTTTATTATCATGTTCATTATAATTATGGCAAAAGAAACAAAATGGTTGTTTAAAGCCTGTCGAATTTATTTATTATATAACAAGTAATTTAATTTACGATCCGTTGTAAGGTCTCGTATTACGCAATAGTCAACATTCCCCCCAGTTCCAAGGGTTTTGGGTTCGATTTCCAGCGAGGCAGAATTTTAAATCATAGTTTAATTTTAAATTTCTATAGTCAGTTTCTGTGTATTCTTGTCTTTATATGTTGCACACGACACCCACGACACAAGCAATTTTATTATATTACTATTTACCTTGGCAATTAATACTTTAAACGTTTTGTTTTTCATAATAGTATCTCCAGCTATTTCGGCTTCTAGTACCAAAGGTCTTGATATATTAAGTTGATTTTCAGCCCAAGCACCAATCTAAGGAAAATATAAACAATTTTTTAATTCATAAAAATACGCGTAGGTAGATCACCTGCTGGTAATTGACCGCCAATTTTGCAATTCCGTAAAATGAAAGGATTGATTATTCGACCCAAGAAGGAGCGTAGGGACGTGTTCGTTAATTGGTTTTTCAACAGTGCAAACACTTTAACGTGTCTCATATTTCAAAAAGGTTCGACAAGCAAGGAAGGTAAATCCTATGGAAATTAACGACTAACACAAATATATAAACACCGGCAGAACAAGAAAGTGTGGAACAAAGATCAGTAAAATAATCAGAAAAGATTTGACGCTAACCTTCGTTCGTTGTTAACTTAACAACAAATAGGCGACTTAAGCTTCAAGATGGTTGCGGTAAATCTCCAAAAGATTTCGGAGTAGAAATCAGGAGTGAAACGTTAAAAATGTAATATAATAGTAATTATTTTCTAGGACAGATTAACTACAATGATTATTATATCGAGACTTGATAAGTTGGTATTTAATAAATCATCAAAACTTGCAACACATTAGTAACTTTATCAATTATCGTTTATCGTTTATTGTTACATGAAGTTCAATAATAGTATCTTAACATCAGATGAACCACACTTTTCGTTGTATTTAAGTAACCTGCAAATATCGAAAACCCCATCATTATGTATGAAATCAACTTCAATCCTCCATCTGGCTGGTTAAATTCTAGTTACTTATAGATAATTTGCATTGTGCAATTATACATGCTGTTTACATCTATCATTGTAACGACTTTTGGGTGTTTTGTAAATATTATATTTTTGTGATGGTTATCACGTTGTTAGTATAACTATCACTTTATACATAACTTATGATTTTAAACTATTTTCATCGCGGACACTCAACATTTTAATTATAGCAGGTACTCACGATCTCTGTATTCTTTTTATTCTTTTATATTATACATAACTTGTTTCTATCAGAATTTGCAGAAACTTAATTGATACAGCTTGCAACTTCGCTAAGTGATTAACTTAGTTTTCCTTAAGAACAAATAGTTTAATTGAAAATTTCGGCTTCTATGATATAAATTGTGATAAAAAATACAAATAAAATATCGTATCACCTACTTACAGTTTCAGTTCCGGCCGGTGTTAGTTCCATCACATCGAAATTGACATTCGTTCTTTGACCTAATCCATCAAAGCTTAAAGATCTTGTTATGCCCTTGACTTTGTTCTGTAATGAAATAGTTCAAAATGAGTTTATTGAGAGATTCATCATCTTCTTCTCCTTTTTCGACTTTAATTTTGTTGGCGCAATCTGTCCTTTTTTCCTAGTCTTCCTTGGTTGTCATAATTTCTACACTGACTGCCTTATCTCTCATATCGTCTCTTACAGTATTCATCACGATATATCAGGTCTCATTCGACCACCTACATTCATATATATCAATCAGTAGACTCATAATTCAGGTAAAATAACGCGTAAGATAGATAGACTATAAGTAAAATGTTGTGTCTAGGTTATTTTAAAAATTAGATAATATTTCTAACGTAATAAGATAGAGTATACTCACAGTTCTCATAAAATTGAGCACAGACGATCCATAGATCCAAGTTTCATAGTTTTTACAGTGGAGTGGTTCAGTCATCACCTGTACCTTTTTGACTGCTTCATTTAAAACCACAACAGCATCGTATATAAGAACATGTTTAGTTTTAATTTCTTCTTGTTGAAAACTTTGCCCAGTTTCATTATTGTACGCCCTCGTGAACTCGTCCAGCAGGTAATTTTGCGTTAAATGTACAAGTCGAAAACCTGCAAAGGTTGATTTTGAATAAAACATTAGATACCATAAAGCCCCAAAGTACAAAGCTCAGAGTAGTTAAATGTCAGTTGAAGCATAAATTAACATAAACAACGCTTCCCGAAGGCATGAAATATAAATAAACTTTAAATCGGATATACAAGTTTTGCCGCTCGGGAAACTTGTAGGCATTTCTAATTAGATGTGTACTAATTTATGCCTGGTACGAGACTGTCAATTAATTTAGCGTATGTTAGTGCCCAGACTCAGATTTTGGTATTACGGCAAGTGGTACAGCAAGCGACGCAATGAGCCGTGCAGTAAACATTGCGGTACTTATCGAAGGAGCGTTGTCCACGTTCTACCCAGTAACGGCAGCGGCAATGGCAATATAAAGATATCGATTTATATCAGTAATAAATACTTTCATAACCATTTCGTTAAAATTGCCTAAGATTATTTGTTTTAAAAAAAAAAAGCTTAGTTCAAGATATACTACAAGCAGTTTTTATTACCTTTTAGGTGTAATTCTTAAGTAAAACGACTCCTTTTGTCCTACTTTCTAGTTAAAATAACTTTAATATTAGAAAGAATAATGAATGAATTTGTGTAGATAATGTAATGATTTAATTGCTAATATATGTACATATATTGTTTATTAACGTCTTTTGTGGTTCTATTTACATACATGGTTCTATATTATATTTTGCTTGATGCGTATGACTTCGGAATCGGAATATTTCATTCGCCGTATTTAATAAAGTCATTTTGTACATTAACAAAGCCATTATAAAACTAATTATTATAGTTTAGTTATACGATGGAACTGACCAGTCATGTTTACACCACCGTATCTGTATCTACTTAAATCCAGTGTGAATAGATCGGGAGATAAAAATATGTACGAGTGCTCATCTGCCATTAAGCCCACTTGTTGGGCGTGAAGTAACAAAGTTTCCAAGTTTTCTGATGGACAATCCACAACAAAATTGACATATCCACTGTGTTTTGCGTCAATCAAAACCTGTCTGTAACAATGTGGAAATAAGGTATATTATCCTTCGTTTCAATAAAAGAATTATTACGACATTAATAAAATAATTCGATTCTAAGTAATGCATGCATCTACTGAAATCTGAAGAACTGAGTTTGATAAATTTAAAGATTCTTATACCTGTAATCGTTACCACTTAGTTCTCTCACGGTCACAATATATTTTTCAGTCCGATTACCGATTTCCAATAAGTTGCTTACTCTTAACAAACTCCGCCCTTTCACATACAATATAGTGAAATTTTTCCACTCTTTTACATTAATCACATTTTCCAACATCTGTAAATATAAAACATAGTCTAAGGTGATTTGTTCGTACATAGTTGAACATTGTAACACGACTTTGGACAATAATTACATTATGAAGTACACTAAACCATCTTCCAACACTGCACTACTAAGTAAAAGTATAATTGGGATGGCGCATAAAATATAGAATAAAAAACCTGCCACAATGCGCAATGACGTTAAATCTCTGTATAGATCTAAACACCAACTCCACGACCTCTTAGTAAGTAAGACCTATTATTCTATTAATGGCTTTTTAAATGAATCTAATTTTAGTATGACTGATATATTTTAATAATTTAATGAACAATTTTATGTGTATAAATTCTATAATTATTCTGCGACAAATGTAATAATAAATAAAAGATCTACTGTAAATTGTTTGAAAAAAAGTAAATTTAAAATTGTCATTTTATATTTTTGCACTCTTTTGGCAGGATTTACCAGATTAATATAATTTAATTAAGTATAAGATCCTTTTTACGTAAATCCAGCAATAAATGAATTTGAATTTGAATTAAATCGAGCAGTGGGTTCGCAACACCAGTCTTCTCTCGTCCGAGCGCACAAGCAGAATCAGTAGAATGATGCGAGCACCAAACAAACCGATAAAGATTCACCTCGACCATCCGCCATACGAGATTTCGCCGACTTTAGACGACGCCATTCGACCCCACTAGAGACATCTATAATTTGTCTCTGCTTTAATCAACAATATAAAATTTCGACAACTTATTAAATATTACAGAAAATATATTCATCATTATTTTATAATTTATCAGATCATTTTACAAATAATTGGTTTTTATTTTAGTAAAGTTGAGTTACTATAAGTTTGACGTATTGTTTAAACACCAATATACACCCCTTTTTCCCCCTTCCTCCGTTATATATATATGTATGTATAATCCGCCGTTCGAAGGGTCCTAGGTTCGGTTCCCAGCGGGCCGAAATTTGAATAATGAATATAAATTTCTGTTCTCGGTCTGGGTGTGTGTCTAATTGTTTTTTTGTGTTGTATTCTAATGTAGTACTTTGAGTGTGACGCATTATATGTATTTATTATTACTTATATTATATTACCAACACTTGACTTGGCCACTAACCCACTCCACCAATCCGCACTAGAGCAGCTCTGTGGAGTATAATCTAGACTTCCTCTTTAACTGAGACTGAGATCCGTGCCCTGTAGTTTTAATGGATTGTCGCCATATTTCTCAAATATGATCAATTTAGCGTCTTTTAGGAATTCTTTAACCACGTTAAAATTACGAGTTTCACATTATTGATGCTTTATAGCAAGCGATAATTACGCTAATACCATAGTTTAATCAATAATTCATATATCGCTTACCAAATTGTAAGTAGAGAGACTTGGTTGCAAATTGATGAGGGACCAGTTGCGATTATAGTAATCGTTGTGTTGTATAGCTACGTGTGGTATCTCCAACATATCGCAGAGGGCTTGAATATGTTCACTACCTCGGCCGCCTATACCGTCTATTATCCCTATTACACCTTCCTGAAATATTTGGATATTTTATCAGAAAATGTTAATGAAAGGAACATAATAATTAGGGATAATATGGATACATACAATAAAGAAAATAAGTATAAACAAGACCTGAATATAATATAACGTCACACGTTTATTGTCACTTGATGTACTTGGAAAATACCGGATCTTCATTCTAATCAGGCACATGAAGAACAGCAACCTAATCACTAATTGGATAAAAAGCAATGGTAGAATTATGAGAATTTCATACAGCTATTTCCATTACGCCAGCCTCTGCAGCATTCCACGGGCAATATAGTAAACATTACCATCGAAGATGTGTCGAAGCAATAATTAAGAGTATTGTTTATATCAGAATACTAAGATATTTTAGCTCTACTAGGTTTATGGTACCGTATTGAACTATTTAAATATATGTTTCCTGATAATCATTCGACAGCAACGCAGGAAACACGCTTTCGGCCAATTTACAAAATTCCAACTCCCAGATATAAACAATGTTCCATCTACAAGGGAACAATATCATATGTTTTATACTTTCTCAATCCCTTCTCAATCAAATCAATAATAAAGTAGGAAAGTAATGGTTAATATTCTCTGCCTACATTAATAATATTCTAGAATCTGAATTCGTTGTATTACCTCTGCTAGAGCGCACACATGTCTTCCTATTTCGAGGATTTCACCCTTTCCAGAGACTTTCTTTACGGAGGGCGTGAAGTTGTACATTTTTGCACTTAAGGTCAATGCCACTTCTAAATCTTCAGCATCTTGGTAAAATATTCCTCCTAAGAAACAGTGATTATATTAATACGAAGCAAAAATATCATCGACATTAATGGAATAGTTAATTACTTGATTTAGAGTTAAGTAAGTATTATTATTATTCTGTAATTTAAATTTGTGATGTGCAGAAACATACTCGCTAATTTCCTCATGAAATTAGTCAAGTTAAATAAAATCTTATGGATACGAAATACTTTCGAATCGATAGAATACGAAGAAGTATATATGTATATCAGTCATAATATTAGTGATATAATAATATTTGATAATATCATACAGTAAACAACGGAGTCAGCTTCTCTCATCGCTTGAGGTGCTAAACTATCGGCATTAACTTGGGTTGAGTATACACTAGATATAGACTAAACCTCGATACAGCCGAGATTGTTAAAGAAATGAAGCCAAAAAACTTAAACCAAAACATGATATAGTTCAGTATGCTAACCGATAGTAAGTGAATCCGATTTAGCTCCCAACACAAACAGCAACGCTAAGAAATACACTTTCACAATAACTTCCATAGTTTAAGCATTTACGAGTACTGTAACATATTTTTAATCGAGCGATTCTCGAACACATTGTTCAAATAACCTCGTCACTTACAATACACACGCGCACATCCTAAATATCTTAATGATAATATTACACAAATTCGTAGTGATTCTGGGAAAGGAGATGGTCAATATGCTAACAAAGATCAGTAATAAACGTTTAAAGCTTAAGCCGACTATCGGTAATGTGTTTAGATTGGTGTTGGGATAGCGGCGCGCGACACGCCGCGTCAGAAATAATCCCGCGCCTATATTTAGGTCGAGTTTTCCGCAAAACGACATACTTTCTTCAGATACCATCACATCTGTGTAACCCGAATAGATATATTCACGTAATTCGGAATTTAATAGAAATGATTATACTATTACTAATACTGTGTGTGATATTGTGAGGAAAATTGAATATCAGTAATTTGAATTATGTATTGGATACTAAGAAATTCTTAAAGGAGATGAATAGTAATGTTTATAAACATACGTACATTATACCTTAGCAAATTATTTCAGAATAATATTAAGTGAAGTGAAGTAAGAATATATTTTATTATGATCCGCGAAACGTTGTTCTGCTACAGCAACTCTGTGTTCTTTCGCCGTTTCTTCTCTTTGTACGGTACCATTCTGAATTGATGGTAGATGCAAAATATTTAACGTTCGCAAGTTTATGAAATAAATATCTACATGAAATAAATGATTTGAATTTGAATTAAACACTGAGGAGTTACATCGTCACAAAACTATTTTGGCTGCAGGGTCCTTTAATTACCAAGGAGAATAAGAGAGACATTTTTATAATAATATTATATACAAAGGGTTTAAAAGTTAGTAAAAATGTAGTTTCTTATATTACGTAAAACTTTATATATGTATGTCTTAAAACGTATTTCTTGGTAACTGGGTGACTTGGTGCCGTTATAATTGTAAAATACGGCAAGTTTGGCAGCAGAGAGTGAAGCCAATCCAATTTCGTAAAGTTTATTAGTATTCACGGGAGTAGTTCGCGTTGACTCACAGGACGTGCGAGACGCGGCTTAGGCGGATGCAAACTATCGACTTTTTACTTCGGTCGACTTATAATAGATCAGTTTTCAAACTTCAATTTAAAACTTCATATCAAAATTATTATTGTGTTTTTTTCAACAGATCTATAATCTTTAGACTCTACCTAGAGATATACATATAATACTTCTACCTAGAGATATATAATCTTTAGACAAAGACACTTTAAATAAGACAAGCACATTTTAATTACGCCACGAAATTTGAGGAGATTACAATAGCAATATGGTAATTAGCATAGTTAGGGCCCTACGTATGCTCATATCATGCAAAAGTCTATAGCTGATTAATAATAAAAAAAAATGCCTCTAAGAAAGAATAATTGATTTTTTACGTAATACCCGTAGAGCATATACATAGGTACGTAGCTAATAATTATTTTTCCAGATATTTGATGGCAATAAATAATATTCACTGACAAATGTAGCTCTTTCACAAATTATTCAAGAAGAAAATTATCCTTTTTAATTGACATTGAAATTGGCAGTATTTTATTCTCTTATTTACAATGTGCTATATTCTAAGGTAACTATTAATCAGTGTGTTCAGGTAACTCAGGTTTCATACATTCTTGCGTATTCTTAATTCAAAATATATTTTGTTTACTTCGCAATAGCGATGGTGAAAAGTATTTTTTTATATAAATGTTCCGAAACAATGTTAAATTATTGATCATAAACATATTGATTAAAAATTTTACGATACAAGCATAATCGGCATTTTATACTCGTGGTTTTCCATTTAACTTTTATTTCAATTACCTGTTTAAAATATAATGATTTGCATAACCTTCCTGCAAAGAAGTAAATATATGAAGGCGATTGAGATGTTATCACCATGCGCGTACGACAGTAAAGTGTCATGTTTATAATCTGCCTAAATAAATACCAAATGGAAATTTACAATAGCGCGGTCGATGAAGCCCAATAAAATGTTTACGAGCTGCATTTCGAAAGTTTGGTTACGCATTTTATTATCACTTTGCCCTTCTGTTTAAAAAATAACTACAAAAACAAAGGTATTGAATTTTGATTTACTAGTCAATGCACGATCACTACATACTGAAATCAGTTTGTGATAATAGTTGACATCAATTCTTTATTGTTGTATTGTGCAATAATATTTACGACTTTAACATACATACATTCTTCATAATGATTCTTTAAAGATAAGTTCATATTTAAGCCAAGTCGCATTTTAATACGTCGTGATGAGAAATCTTAAAGGTAAGGATATACATAGTTATAAGAATTTATGTATACTGAAAATATATAACTGAAATAAATGATAACAAATATATCTAAGTGAGAATATGCCCTTACAGTCGGATCTAGGAGTATAAAATACAATACGACAGCGACGAAAACTTTAATCTAATTATAGAAATCCTAAAATTTACATGTGTCATATTTATTGCAACTCAGCATATTCTCTAGAATTCATAATTTAAAAATTCATATTTTACCTCGCCCATCTCAATGATAGCATCGATACTAGTTGGAAAACAATAAGTATTTGTTATACGATTAATTGCTGCAATTACTGTTAATTTTATTATTATTATAGTTAATATCAGGTAAGGCCGTTGCCTTTTAAGGGGTTAAACTCTCCCTCCCTCTCCTCAAAATCCTTAACATTCGACTGTGACTCTTAAAACATATTGAGTTAAAGAGTAGAATTTTCATGGTTTCTCTCCCCGAACGATAACTCAAATCGTATACATTTGCTTTTTAATTATTATTTTTAAAATGAAACCTGACTGAAACCAAGCTATATTAATTACTATGTCGTTCAACTCTTTCTAAATGGTTGAACCGAATTTGATGAAAATGTTTTTCTGTGTTTTAATATTTTAGATTCATAAATCTATCCGATAGATTGTTTTTTATGTTGCAGGGTACCATCTGCTTAATCCGCAAGTGTGTATATACTTCTTCCAATATACATAATGTCAAAAAAATCATTTAAAATATAAACTTTGAATGTTTGTTGAGAGAAGGTAATCCAAACATAATGTCGTGGTGAAATGTAATAAAAGATGTCGTGGAATGATCTAATTCCAACAATAGTGGACAGGTTAAGATTACCAAGCCAGCAAGCTATAAAAGCTAAACTGTTTTAGTGGGAACTATTATTTCTTATATGTTAGTGTATTCCGGTTAAGCTTTCAGGAAGTCTTCAACGACATGTAACAACTTTTAAATACTCACCGTTATAATAAAGTTTAATATGAAAATAAATTAAATTGTACCGTTAATTTAACGAATAACACAAAATAAATAGGTCAACGAAATGTTTCTGATAACGTCACTCACGTGTTACTTCTGAAGGACAGTTTAATGTCGTATTTATACAAATATTTTTTCTGTTCCATTTGCTTTGTTTAATTAAGTATTGTACGCAAATATGGGCACAACGTAGCGAAATAACATTTCATCACTCATTTTTATCTATCTAATGTCCAAAATAAATGACTTTGATTTAAAAAATATATATGTACGTTCTAATTTAGCTATGCTAGGATTCAATAGTTTTGTAAAATACAATCTATATATCTACTATATATTTATTAACAATTGAAATAAATTATTTTCATTTTGCATAGTACTTTTCAAATTATAGTTCCAATGTAAAAACCAATTAGGATTCTGATCTGTAAGTGGCGTTAAAAATCATATGTAATACTTTTTATCAATTCATTTGTGACGCAGAGTTGTAAATTTAATTTAATTTAATCTTTACTGTGAGAGATTTCAAAGTATACCGAGAGGTTTAATTAAAACCGCTGTTATTGACAATAAAATTCATATCGTTCGTAGTTTAAGTACATCAGAATAACGTAGAGTACGTTTGGTATCGGAATAGTTTAGTATCGGAATACAAGAATGATAAACATTTTACTATTGTAATTATGCAAAAGTTTTAAATTGTTGTAATAATATTATAAAAAGGATTAAACTTCTTAAAATATTAAATTGGGTATTGGGTAAACAACGAGAACCCGTGATCAAAATGTGTTTGTACAAATATTATATTAAATATTAAGTTTTATGTTATCTAATAATTATAATCTAAACATGTTTTAAAACTGTAATTAATATTAACTGTAACCAAACTGAGACTTTTGCACATGAAAGATTTTTCAAATATATGATAAAAACATCTCATTTTAATTTAAATTATTTTTTAATAAAATTAACATCATGTTAATAGTTCAGAGTTCGTGTTTTAACATTTAAATTAGGATAATAGATTTATGAAGGAGAGGTCACAAAATTTAGGACAGCTCCCACCCCCTTGTCACACAATGTCACACTTCGTCGACCACCTCCCACACCTTTAACGTGTAACGTAATTTATGGATGGCCTCAAAAAGAACAGAACCAGATTGTTTAATCCTTAGGTTTTATAGATAACAGTAGCCAGAATATTAGCTTATAAACAATGTTATCTGAAGAAACATAAGTAATGGTTACATTAAGCTTGTAGGTATATGATAAGTACTCACAAGTAGGCCTATCATTTGGCTGTGTGCCATTTTTCTATGAAATAAATCACCCTATCGCATATACGAGTGTTAGTAGGTTGTAGTGAAGGAAAAAAATAACGGATATTAATTTGATATATTCATTTATACGTATGTCGTGAACAGGATGGCTGTGGGTATCCTTTGGCTGGTTTCCTCTGTACAGGCTAATTTTCATCGTGATATGTAATTGAGATAAGCTTTTAAACAGCTCACTGAAGCTCAACTTAGGATGGCCAAATTAAAATTCAGGAATCAAAATCATATATTACTAGCTTATACCCGCGGCTTTGCTCGTATTGAAGCCCTTAAATAAATATCAAAAATCATGACAAAGTTTATAACCTCTATTTTTTTAATAACAAAATGGGATAAAGTTTCATGATAATCGGTTGAGGAGTTTTAACGTGAAAGCGTAACAAACAAAGATACATGCACATTTATATATAATAACAATATTGTCTGTTTCCTAACTTATTTTTTAATTTATGTTTTATTGTTTGTATAAATAATTAATTTTCCATATTGATTTCAAACATTACCAAATATCAGTTCCGTGTCCAAACCAAACGAATTTGTTTAACAACCTTCAAGCATTACTAATTACTGACGTTCGTTGATATTAACTGCAGTACCAAATATTAAACAGAGATATTTCAGTGCTGTCGCTTATACGAGTATACTACGAGAACAAAACATACATATAGATATAGAGACATCATGTTTAATCATAAATTAATTAGTAAACGTGTCAAGGTGTCCGAGGTTTTGGGAATTTTCTAAATTTAATAAATAGGGACATCGTTAGCCCCTTTTCGTTTTTTTCTTGAATAGCTATTGAGTGTTATTGATATTTTACCAGTACTTATTTTTGTACCACTATCTTAGTTTTTCTCAATGACTCAGCAGTACGAGTTAGCTGTCAACATCAGTGTTGAATACAAATACTGGCCCCAATAGTGCAAGTCTTACTAAAAACCTTGAGACTGACCTTAGTAATATGGTTTGAGAAGTAGACTGTCAGTAATGCACATGATTCAACGATAGGATCACATAATAAATGTCAACAATAAAAAAGCTTGTCACGAGAGTTACATGTGTATTGATTTTAATTTTTTTTAAATGACAAATCTATTAAATACTAGTGTTGTAAGTCTCGCGATATGATTTTTTATCACATACCTGAATTGTGTAATGACGTTATATGTTGATAGAGTAAATTTTTTAAAGAAAAAGGTTATTTTATTATTTTTAGGGGATTTAAATAAGTTTTTTACTTTTAATTTATTTTTTATTATAAAATAATACAACTCGGTTTGAATTTTTGTCTGTCATAATCTGTAGCTGAGAAGAGTAGGAATAACTTGCCTGCTTCGGTGTTTCCTGTTACTTACGATATGGGAGTCTTCAAGAGGAGAGTGGTAGGCTTTTACTAAGTTAATGCGTCACCGTCTTAGACTTCTTCACCATTTACCATCACGTGGGGTTGACGTCAAGTATTAACTCATATTAGATAAGAAAAAGATATAAATAAAAGCAAGAACCTGTGATAAATCCGAATATATGTACATATGTATGTGAACAATGCATTACACATTATTTTTCACTTAAGTAAACCTTAGAAATAGCAGTTTACACGCAAATAGATTTGTAAATAAGGTCCGTGATCTTTTATAGTAAACTATAAAAAGACTAAAATGCAGTAATATAAGTTCGTTTCTTTATTTACACATTGTGTTGTAAAAGCTATTATTATAACATATTCTTATTTTTTATTCTACTTTTTAACCAGTTGAACGGATATTGTGAAGTAATAAGTATTGGTGTTGTATGTATGTTAATTTGAAGTAAAACTCGAAATCGTATTATCTGGCGATATTGACGATACGTCAAGAACTACCTGTATCACGGTATCGAAGTTTACTACAAAGTTAGTAAACAACATACAAGTTCCGATCTTGAAAACTAAAAATTAGTCCGCTCTTCGCCCATAATTATTAAGCCTATCAGATTTCCCTTCGGCAAGTAATAAAAATAAAAAGATCGAATTTATTTTGTTATACCGATTCGAGAATTAGAAAAATCAATTTTCATATACGTTTTTTTCTTAACGAAAAAACCAAGTATTGAGGTCTTAATGAAAAGTGTCATATTTTAATTATTTATATTATTTCATACGTTCCATGTGGGCTAAATTTGCTAGAAGATTTTTAATAGAGTCTTTAATATAGGTCGAATCTACTAAGTATAACTCATTATATTTTTAAAAAATTTCAAGATTATTTTAGTAAATAAGGTATATTGACCTTTAAGGCGGCGACGTATGAAACATGTATTTTACATGATAGTAATATAACACAGACATTTTAAAATCTATCAAGAAGTTTATGATTGTAGTTAGACGCGTCAATCCACTCGAATCGTTGTTAAATTTACGGCGTATCGTGAAAATAAAGCATCTCCAAGCATATAACAATAGAGTTACCATACGTTTGTTTAATAAATACAGTCTACCTATTATTCCTTAATAATAATAATAAATAAATAAATAACGCCACACACTCATAGCCCCACACTAGGATACCCTGTGTCGTGGGTGCCA